>JARJCM010000354.1:0-97567 GCA_029233265.1 Mycena alexandri | reverse complement strand
AATGAATTATGGCCTCAACTATCCCAACTAAACAAACACCACACTCTCGGCTAGCTACCCTTGACATTCCGAAACAAGACTTCCCAAGGTTGGGATGTACAAGGTTTGGGGGTGATTAAGGATGTTTACTAGGCGGACGCACAAAGTGCAGTCGTCCTAGGCGAGGGTAAATGAAGTGTCTATCTGAAACTTCCACTAATGGACTATGCTGCTTCTCCTGCACTTCCTCTATGGCTTGCTAGCTGAATGCTGCTAACGGCCGACTTAGACTCCTCTGAATCCAAGCTCTTTTCTGTTACACTTGGGCTTATTAAGGACCCCGAGTATTCTCTTAGCTCAACTAGTCGGTCGATGAATCGACTGGCAGTTCTACCAAAGTGCTGTGCCGGGCGTGGTCCGTTTTACGGGAGGCGTTTCCTGGTCACCCAATGCGTAGCTACCACTGAAGTCCACCACAAAGCTAGCCGCAACTCTCAACTTAAACTCTTGTGCCTCTCGGTCCTGATTTATACGTGGAGATTGGCACCGCTCACAACTCCCAACGCGAAGCTTCGACTTATTGGTTCACACAGTTACTTCTGGATCCAACAAACAACGCTGCGATTTCTATAGACTGGTTTACAACAGAGAAGGTACTTTATCTCCGCTTCGACTGGCCTGAGCACACCCTTATCGACTGTGCGATGAGCGGGGCATGAACTGGCTTTTAGCGGTGTTTTCTGGTTCCTTATATACTACTCAGAAGTCCATGACATAAACTATATCTACTAATCATGCCGGGGTGATTCCTCATCCACCTGTCAACTGCTATGACGAATCTTGGCCATTTATCCGAAGTCCGGGTCCAATTCCGGGTCCAAGATGATCCTAGATCGGTCCAGAATGATGCTAGGCCCCTGGCTAGGGCCTCGGCTAGGCCTTGGCTAGGCTAGGCCCATCACACCAAGCTCCGAAATGACTCCACCTGCTCATATGTTGGATTGTCCACTTCGACTTCCTCAACATGTCACCATTGCCATCTCAGGAACAGATCAGAGTCGAACTAGCTCGCATTTATGGTACGCTAGCCACGCTAGCCTCGTAAACCAAACATGCTAGTACAGCTAGTCGACTTCAATGATCATTCTCTACGCCTCATATCACTCTGTGACCTTGCTAGTGCAATTGCTGAAGCACTAGCACCAGCCAACACATCTCTACTTTGAATCCAAGTGCTAGGACTCGCTCTGAATGATACCTGAGGCTCAAGGCACTCAAAGGTAATAGCTCCACTGTCAACTGCGATAGCTAGCTCGATAAACGAGGGTGCTAGTACACATGATCCTGTCTCTTGGCTGGCTAGCCCGCTTGTTAAGTCCCTTCGGACTTATTCTGTGCAGTCATTGGTTCTCCTGGTTGGATTACAATCCCTGTTGAATGCCTAGGCCTTTGGTCCATCTCCTTGATAGTGTACCTGTCCAGTGTAACGCTTGTAACTGCGCCTAGCACTGTGCAGAATACTACAGCCAGCAGTCGGAGCTCACTCTGACTCTCCTTTATATCACCGAACAGAGGTCTGGTGCACTAGTCAATAATGCAGCCAGAAGCTAGTTTATAGCCTGAGTCCCCTAGCACCAACTAGTGCTCATAAAGCTTAAAATAGCCCGATTGCGACACAATTGGTGTTGCGCCGTCTCATCGGTCCAGGTGTAGAGTTTGTCTCCGTCCGCCCCTGGATATAATTTTACGATCGCACTTTTGAATGCTTGGAAGGTCATTCCCGCAGTCTGCTTTCGTGTCCATAACTGCTCCTCGTCGATCTCCAGGTATCGGAGCGCGATATGAATTAAATCGCCATCCGTGGTCCTTTCTGAGTCCGTTCCTACGTCCTCGACGTCCTGAAAGTATCGTTTCAGGTGGCCAGCTTTCCCGTCAAACGAGGGCGCGGACTTTGCGCCACGGGCCGGCAGTGGTTTCGGCATTTTCCGTACGGAAGGTAGTTGAATGGGGATTTGTGCGGATGGGGAAGGTAGTGAGTCGCTTGACAGCGTAATGGATGATGGGTCGGAGATCGAAGTGGTTTCCACAGGGGAAGACGCTGGCTCGGTATCCTCTAGCTCCGTGAGCTCTGAGTGATCCGATTCGATTGCTGCCACAGGGATCCAGGGGATTCGGTTCGAAGAGCGTACTTCGGGTTGAGTCTCCGCAAGTGTTATTTCTTCTAGTAAGGTTCGGCGGGGACCGCGCGTTGCTATTGGTAACGGGCGTGGGCGGGGCGACGGAAGTCGTGCCCTCACGCGCGCGTACGGAGCGAGCGCGAGTCTCCAGCTGTGAATTTCCCCCTCGCGGTGGGCTCCAGATGTGATACGGACTGCGGTTCCGTGAATTGTCTGACCGGGTGTGGTATAGTCAGGCAAAAAGCACGAAATTAGTTCGTCCTCTAGAGGGAAATTTCTCTGTCGCGGAGATTCGTCTGCTACTGTAGTACACGCAATGTTATGTATTTTTAAATGGTGGTGGTGGTGGTACAGTTCCTTCCGTACGGAATGAACAGTCTCGCTAGGTTCCTCGAGGATTTATTTCCTCGTTGGGGGGCTAGCCTTCCAGGAAAGCTTCGATCGGAGGGTTTTCTACACTTGCGCGAAGGGGCAACGCTCCGCAAGATGAACGCCGTTCCGTGTCGAGATGCCTGGGCTATATGGTTCCTTTTCTTATCCCCTTGCCTCGTATAGGTTGGGCAAGCAGTATCTTCAGAACTGTCTGAACACAACGCGTACGGGTTATAGCGTAGTCCTTCGTAACCCGGCTTTTTCTCTACGCTGTGGTGGTACGGCCAAGGTGTGTCAATTCCGTGGGCGTGTGTGAGGCGAAGTGGTGAGAATGAATCGTGAAGTGGTTATAATCGAATTGGATAAGCCTTCCGCGACGATGGGGGTGGTACTCCGCGCACGGATCTGCGTTCGAGGCCCAAGCCAACGGTTACACGCTGCTAAGTTGGGCTGCTGGCCGTTTGGAAGTTTCGCCGCGCGTACTACAACCACGCGAGCTATCAACGCCGATGTTTTCTATAATTCCTTCTGGCTCGTTCTATTGAGCTGGAAGTACTACGGACAAGCCTCCTTGATTGAAGCTTTGGCCCAATTTGACCTTGGTTGATCCCACGGAGGGCGGCGCAACCTGAGCGAGTATGTATTTTGACTAGATTCTCACCCCGTATGATCGAGGGGGAGTAGCTTAGGTATGAGCAGTGGGAGGTAATAAGATGCATTCTTCTACGGACGTCCCTGCTTTTATACTAATTTCTTTCCGACCGCCGCGCGCGACCTTGTTCCTCATTCGTCCACGGACCCCTTTCAACACTGCCCTCCTTGCCTCGCGGCGAGGATCTCCATGCTCTCCCGTGCGCTTGAAGGAGATACCTAACCCACGGACCGTAACGTTGCTGCCCGTGCGCCCAATTTCCGTACTCCGTAGCTCACACCTCCTTCCGTAGCTTGATATGTACCGCGTGGCGACACTTTCCGTACCCCGTGTAGTACCTCTTCCGTGATCTGCGTATGCATCATGTCGATTTGTTAATTTTCGTGAGGTCCGTGGTGCTTCGGGGATTTATTTGGTGGTAGGCCTGGTGGCGTAACTGGTAACGCGCGCACTCGAGTTCCACTTCTCCCCGATATTACAATTGCGAGACCCTCGTTCGATTCGAGGTCAGGCCATGTCCTTTTTCCCCGCAGGAGAGCATCAACCGTGGGTCGACACCTTTTCTTTGACGTCTTGTAGTGTAGACCTGGTGGCGTAACGGTAACGCGCGCATTTGCAGTCGACTTCTCCGCGATATTACAATTGCGAGACCCTCGTTCGATTCGAGGTCAGGCCATGTACCTTTTTCCCCGCAGCATCAACCGTGGCGTCGACACCTTTTCTTTGACGTCTTGTAGTGTAGACCTGGTGGCGTAACGGTAACGCGCGCATTTGCAGTCAACTCTCTTCTGATTACAATTGTGAGGCCCTCGTTCGAATCGGGGTCAGGTCGTTTTTTGCAACCTTTTTTCCTGTGCGTGCCCCTTTTCCCGTGCGTGCTCCGTAGTGCGTATTTGCCTTTTTCAGCCACGGAGGGAGCGTATCACAAAGTGCTAGCTCACAGCGCGTGCACGGCAATGGCATCCGCGCGCGCACCGAGCGAGTCCGAGACGCCTCGGAGCCAGCTGCTGCCCTCGCGCGCGTCCCACGTGTCAGGCGCGCAGCACCGAGTGCGCGCAAGCAAGCTCGGCCCGCGCACCTCACCAGCTCAGCTCGCCGCCGACCCCGCATGCATTCGGTACCCTCGACGTGTGCGGGGACGGAACGCACACGCACGGGCACGGCATCCGCGGCGAGTGCGAGTGAGTGCGCACTCGACTCGGGTGGGGCGGGGCATACGGGGGCGACAAGGAGCGAGGGTGGTTGAGGGGGGCGAGAGGCGAGGGCGGGGTGGGGGACGCCAGGTCACGCGTACGAGTCTCGCTCGCCCCGTGCACGCAGGACTTGTGACACACCGTCACGCGTGCACTCGGCACTCGACGCCGGATGCGGCGGCGTACGCGAGTCCGAGAACGGGAATGCAGGGTTCCCGCGCTCGGAACCGGCTGCTGCCAGGAGGTGCACACAGCGCACCCCGCTGCACGCCTGCGACCGCGCGTGCCTGAGTAGACGCCGCCGCACCGGCGTTGGAAAGGCCACAGGCAAGCGGGGATGTGCCACCTCAGGCAGACACTTTTACCCACCCTCTTAGGGTGGTTTTCTTGTTTGAGATGACTACCCTCAGAGGGTCCCATCCTTTGGTGTACGCACCCATGGTGCCTGGATGCATCTTGTAGTTGTGGCATGGATGCATCCGACCCTCCCTGCACCATACAACCAGAAAGCAGCATACAGCCCTGTCTTTGCCGGATTCTAGTACACTGTTTCACAGAGTAAGTCCCCTGTGCTTAGGTCTAACTAAGGCTTATGATATGATAGGTAGGAGGAATTGGTACTGTTCTGCACAAGCCTCTGTTGATTCAATTTAAACCAACCTTCAAGCTTTGCCATTTTTTGGTGAACCACCCTCCACATCTCTTCCTTGTGCTTTGTGCTTTGGCCTGAATCCATTAGGCGGGCAGTGCGGGCAAGGCACCAGCATGTCAAGGAGATGCGGAGGGTTATAGGTACGGAGTTGTGTACCAACCTTGAGTGCACTTTGCGGCACACGGCATTTGTCTCGAGCGATGCCGTGAAACTCAATTCAGACTACTCTGAGGCTGTCGTGGCCCCTCAGTTTTTTTAATGGACTAAGACACTTTGAACTGCACCTCCTTACCACGCTCCCTGGCTTTATATTGCAGGCATCCTTTGAAATGCATGTAACGAGACTCAGTGTACAACACTCATCTGTGTGTCACCGTCGTTTCGGGGGCGGTCACTCACACTTCGATTGAAGAATGGGCCCAGCACTCTATCTCGAAATCAAGTTATTGTTATAAAATTCTGATCCAAAGCAACACTGGTCTGCAATGCATCTGGAGTCGGAATCGGGATTTTGATTACAAGGGATAGGCACTGTAACCGTACCATATGGTACTTGGGTGTGGGTCTTACGGGATGGTACGGTATTTCATCATACTCCCTAAGGTAGGGGGCAGACATATTCGGTTGCCCCACGTGTGGTTACGGTCACACTTCCCTTTTTGGATAGACTACGTCGCGACCACTATTTCAACCACTTTTGAGTAGCTTATTGAAAATTCGCGGTCACAAAGTTGTTTGTATTTAACTTAGGCACGTCTCTGATTTTTCTCGAGGATTTTGGCTCGAAATTGAGGGGCAAGTTCCAAATTTTCTATGTACATGCTACAAGCTGGCATTTGCATTCCATCCCCGCCCAATTCCAGCGACCTCCATGTCTTTCAAAAATTCAAGAGGTAAGACCCGATGCCCCTTGTACTTTCTGACAGCCCACTCAGCCTGCGCACCTAGATCATCGAGCATTAGTTGTGTGCAACGGTATGAGACATCATTCATACCTCGTCCTCGGGATCTGTGTTACGGTTCTTTTTTTGGGGACGCGCTTTGACAGGACTTAACGCGATCGCCGCGACGCGTTTGATGGCCTTACGCGGGGACAACTTCGCACCATTGAAATGGCTGAGCCGCTCTCGTACCAGCTTCTTGGGAGGGGGCATGGGGGGAGAGAGGAAGGGCACTGACATTGGAAAATTTTTGAGGCACACCAGCCAAAGAAACTCGGCAACGAGGGCGCCAGTACTCGCGCATCGAGGCAAACTTACCGCTAATTTTAGAAAAACTGGAACTCGTCCCTCAATTTTGCGCCAAAATCCTCGAGAAAAATCAGAGACGTGCCTAAGTTGAATACAAACAACTTTGTGACCGCGAATTTTCAACAAGCTCCTCAAAAGTGGTTGAAATAGTGGTCGCGACGTAGTCTATCCAAAAAAGGAAGTGTGACCGTAACAACACGTGGGGCAACCGAATATGTCTGCCCCCTACCTTATGAAGCTTTGTTGTGGGGAATATAAGCATCAAAAGGGGACAGATAGGTTAGAATGGGGAAATGGCACCACTAGTTTTAAGTGTTCTGGGGACGGGACACCATAAACCACCATGAAAATACGGCTTTAAGGTCTGGTACAGCAACTTTTACCCATACCTGTGTGTCTTCAGTAAACTTGACATTTATGTTGTGGACCCCACAAGTATAATATATCCCCCCTCCAGGGAATAGAAATTTAGTCCCACTTAACACATTCTTGTTACTCCCTCTCTTACCCTGGATGCACCCATCGTACTGACTGTGGATGCACCCGTGAATAACAAATGGATGTGTCCACAAGGGATGTGGGTGCACCCATACTTGCCTTCCGCAGTTGTCCTGGATGCATCCGCCCACAGCCGGATGCACCCATGCACTGGGATCGTGGGTGCATCCCAGTACGTTCCGGATGCATCCATGATTTCGTGTGGGTGCACCCGGTAAGCATCGTGGATGCATCCAGATTCCCGGTAAGCATCGCGGATGCATCCAGATTACCCCGGATGCATCCACGTACCTCTTCTAGAATGCGGGTGCATCCAGACCGTTCTACCTTGGGGGAGGGTGCACCCACGGGCAACTTTCTCAAACCATGGGTGCATCCTGGACATCTTATCTGAACGTCGGGTGCATCCATAGGCATTTTTCTCAAACTACGGGTGCATCCAACCATGCACACTTTTTTCTTCTATAACATGATTCCTATTCTCATGAGTTCAACTCTTGCGGTTTGCTTGGCTCATGACATTGTTTCTTTTGAACAGTACTTCACTTGTTATTTTCTTTAGTTGTCCAAGCCTCGTGTATTTCATTTTGCAAGTCATTCCACTCGTTTTCTTCCGACTTGACACTTATTCACCTTCCAAAAGGGGTGACTCAACGCCGATGTCCAAATTGGGAAATTCTGACTCGAGGCCAAATTTTTCGACTTCCACGCGAAAAGTTGAACAAAATCAGGAAATTCACAACAAAAAGAAAAGAAAAGACAAAGATCTCAATTCGACTAGACAACAGAGTTTCCAGATGCGTCAGAGAGCAGCCAAGACAAATTTAAATACAATGGCGATGGAGATAGAAGTACAAGACCATTAGTTACGTATCTACACAGAGGGAGCGTCGTAGAAACTCTCTGCAGACAAAATGCCCGCAGCCTTACAAGCATCCTTGCCCCATTTCTCGATCGATGCCTTGAAGGAGACCCCTCAAATAAAACTAAGGAAACGACAAGGAACTCGAGGAGATAAAGGAAACGTACCACGAGTATAATTTAATACTACATCGATGAAGTGGTCTTCCTCCGTGTCAGGGTGACAGATCCACTCGAAGTGGGTCTTCATTTCCATGTCCGGAGGCGACTCCACCGTGCCCCCCCCCGCGGGCGAAATAGTACAGGTGGACGCGATCTAAAAAAGAAGTTCGTGAGCATAAGAAGCTACGTAGAGCAAGGAGGGAGATGTACACAGCGCATTCAACTCAGTCCTCCGCGGGTCAGCTTGAGGATAAGGGTTGCGCACATCGATGACGAAAGGCTTGAGCGCGAGCCGGACCATGGTGTCGCGATCACCGCCCGCCTTGGCCTCGAGCTCCTGGTAGTCGACCATCGCCTTGTACCTATCGCCGATGCCGGAGGTTAGCTCGTCCTGGGGCTCAATGTTGACGCCGAATTTGTTGAACAGCGCCTCGGTGCCGTCAAAGTAATCAATATAGACGGGGTTGATCTCTGGGAGCTCTGGGAGCTGCTCCGGGCTGAGGTCGAGAAACGCGCGGAATACACCGGTGGTAACTAGAGTATAGGTCAGTCTCCGATTACGGGGATGAAAATAGCAGACGCACCAACAGTCTCCCTGAGCTTCAACAGGCGCTTGCGTTCGGCATCGAACGCCGGAAGGTCCTCGTCCGCAATCCAGGCACCAAAGAGCTCCTTGTAGTCCTTGACTGTGGGCTATGAGTGAGTATACAACACCGAAGCAAGATGGATGAAACACACGGGCGTGTTGGAGCCTAGCCTGCCAAACCGCATTGTCGGGAAGCTCGGCTGAAGGCGATGGTAAATGTCACACACGAAGGAAAGCAAGGGAAATACTGACCGACTTTCTTCTGCAGGTACAGAACCTGGCGATTAAGCTCTTTACGCTGAGGTTCCTGTAGTTTGCGGAGTTCTTCTTCGACTACCGGTCCGGGGAGAACATAAAGCGGGAAGTCGGGGGACGATGCCCGGGGAAGAGGGCCGGGTGACGGTGGCAGGGACGACGAGGCAGGCGGGGAAGAGGGAGGCAGGGACGACGAGCGATCCACAGGGCGGCGAACCACAGACTGACGATGAGCGCGAACACCGCGGGAAGGTTTAACAGCGGGCATGGAGACGGTTCAGTGGCAAGGCAAAATAGTGAGGTTTTCAACGCGTACCTTCAGACCTTTTAACTATCCACCGATGGCCACCTTATTTCTTGTTGCAGATGTAATCAGCGCGTAGCCTCGTACATTGTTCTTGGTGTTTCCTTTTTGGAATCTGCTCCGCTGGTCAACAGTGAGAACGTCGATTGGCCATTTTTTTTTATTGAGCCCACGGGTTTAGTGCCTCGCATTCATCATCCCTACGCATTCTAACCATTCGCTTGGCTAATGTATACATTTGCTATTATCAAATACATCTCTATCTACCAACGACATCGTGGCTAAGAAGAAGGAGGAAAAACGTCATTCAAAACCACATTGGGACAACTTGATGGGTCGAAAGACGGCATTGACCGGCGATCAATTTATTTCAAACATCGCTGCTTAACTCAATTTCTCTGCCAGATGGCAAGTTAATTGCATGCAGTATTTCATAGGATGTACATTCTATCGTTCTACAATATAACATACTCAATGACGTCCGTCGTAGTAGTCCACCCCCGGCTCAAAGAAGACCGATGTCTCTAAATGGTTGAACCCAGGTGGCGTTTTATTGAGCGCGCGACACAAAGAGTGCAGCGGGAACCAGCCATGGCCTCCGTCTACCCCAAGCAACGTCATTTCAAATTGCACCTGGATGAGCCCAGCTGCGGGGGCTTGTGCCACTCCTGGCATCGTTCTCGCATAACGCCCTCGGTGAGCGGTGGATCGCTCGTGATCAGGACCGATGATGATTACCCGCGTCGACTCATCGGCGATGCTCGTCGTGGAAGGATTCACCGAGACTTGCTTCATCGTCCTTGCCGGTCGCAGGTTTTCAGGTGGGACGTTGACGGGATGTCCAAACGGAGACGTCCTGACCGACAATTTCTTCTTGCCAACCAGGGAGTCGACATCGAGGCACACCCAGCCATCCACGCCGTGGTTCTTCGTATTCCTCTCCGCCCATTTCTTGGCATGGCTGGCCGAGTAGC
Organism: Mycena alexandri; assembly: GCA_029233265.1. NCBI lineage: Eukaryota > Fungi > Basidiomycota > Agaricomycetes > Agaricales > Mycenaceae > Mycena > Mycena alexandri. The sequence continues at coordinate 87,652 of JARJCM010000354.1, read as the reverse complement.
TCATGGTATTGAGTACGACGTCAATGCGCTTGCCGCGGAACTCGACTTCCGCCAGCCACGAGCCGTCCTCCTCCTCTGAAACAGGCTAATTAGGAAACGCACTTGAACTGAAAATAAATTGGTCTTACTCTTCTTGGCCTCGGCGGCTGCCTTTTGCACCGGCGTCTCCTGCGGGTCTGGTCCCGTCCACAATTCGGTTCTTGACCGGGGGGGATCCGGGGGAGGCGTTTGGGCTCTGACCGGGGCAGTTCGTTGCCAATGAATGGGAACGAGTACGGCTTGCGAGAGCGGGAGCCCGGTGCTAAAACACAAGTTTGTCAGAGGTTATCAAGTTATCAGTAATTCATGCACGCGCTGTCCTGGACTGAGTGGATGTCCATGTTGGTGATGTACCCAGCCTCGTACCCCGATCGGGCCAATTGGACCTGGATTTTAACCCCTTCAAACAACATTTTGTTGTTGTCAGGTTGCCGGCTCTGCGCGCCCTCGGCGAGGAGGAGTTCCTGCGCAAGTTTGTACGATGTCACATAATTTTTGTGATTCTTGTAGGGGCGGGCAGGGAAACTCCAGCCCATGACCCGCCCCTGCCTCCCCTTGAGGTCGTGTTTGCTGACGACGGTCACGTCACGACCGCTGAATTCCTTGCCCGAGTGAAACAACTTTGAAAAATAGGTGCGCATCTTGCGATCCCAATACGTTGAGGTTTCCTTTAGTCCACTGCCCGATAGACCGGCGGCGTCTTAGAATATAAGCTTCAAAGTGAGAATGGAGGCCGGTGTACTGACAGTCGGCAGCGGTGCCTTGCCCGCATTGGCAAATTTGAGGTGGTTGGTGGGGACCGTAACCGTTATTCCATGCTCGTTGGCCTCCTCCACCGCCTCCCGATTCTGATACGTTTTCATCAGTTTTTTCTTTTGTTTCTTTGAGATGGACAATCTTACCGGATGCCTGGGAGCTCCCGTATGGAGATCGCGCATTGTCGTAAACTGAAAGTTCGTCAATAAGTTTCCTCCAAAAAAAAGTGAACTTTATGGATGGACATACATTGAAAATTTCGGCAACGCCTGCGGAGTACAACCCGATGATAAACCCCTGTTGCCTGACATGCTCGCCGCGAGTTTGGCTCGTTGTCCTCTGCAGGGCCGTCGAGGACGGGCGGCGCCAGTGGCTGCAATGTCACCGTGAGCATTCTCTTGTCTTCGCGGTCAGTGTCAATGCTGAGGACACGGCCCACGACGCCCAAGACGTCTTCGGAGGAATGGTGCTTGACGACATGAACACGGTCGTTGTGCGCGAGCATGCGCGGGATCCGGAGGAGGTGATGACAAAGGAAGTCAGTGGAAATCCAGAAGGGTGGAGGTCGCGCTGCAGGTGGGGGGTTGGGCGTTGCCGAGGCGAACATGTTATCCAGGTGTTTGCAATCGAGGGCCTGACGCTTCGCGGGGTGCGGGCCCGGCCGCTCGAGTACCCCAGTTTCATCAACCCCTGCCGTGCCATTGTACGGGTAGTCCACCTGTACCAACGCGAAACGCGCGCCCTCGACTCGACAGCAGCGCACCACGACGCCCACTGTCCCATCCTCCCAAACGCCGCCCGCATCCTTCTCAATTTCCTTGCGACCCCGGATGTACTTGGCACGGGCACCATCCGGTACGACGACCAGATCACCCGCCGCTATTGCGAGGCTGCGCTTTGCTGCAGCATCAGGAAATTTCACCAGTTGATGAGACGGGCGGAAGAACTCGATTTCTTCATCTGTCGCTGGAGCCGTGCACTTCACAACCGTAACATCCGACAGAAAGAGGAGACCCCCCGTTGTCCCGAAGATCTGCCCGTGATACTTGCACCACCGGCCGTTCTCGCTGTATTTCACCGACGACACCGCATCTTTGACTCGTTCTGCCTGGAAAAGACGTTGTGGTGGTCGATCCAGGCGGGCGGCGTTGTCCTGACAGCGTTTGAGGCGGGGAACGACCGTGACGTCTGACCCGCTGTGGATGGCCAGATCCCCGGCGTAACGTTTGAAGTCGGGATTTTTCTGGTTTCTGGGCTTCGCGATGCGGCACCAGCCATTGTCTGTGTCTTCGACAGGCGGCATCTTGAGCAACGCTCTCCGCTCATTAAGCGGAACGAGCTGACCGCACCGTATCCGTTGATTTTTCAAAGCCCAGTCGAGGGACTTCCCGCTGGTCACCTCCACAAAAACCGTACCGGGAGTGTCCGGGCGGGTGAAAGCCGTGCGGACGTGGGTGTTATAACCGTCCTCGGCCAGCTTCAGCAACCACGTCAAGAATCCATACTCGCGGCCACGCCCCACGAGCACGCGGTACAGTTCGGGATCGTCGATGGTGGGGAGGAGGTCGAGATTTACGTCGCCAACTGTTAACTGAGGGGGTTGCCAGTGGGGGTTCTCGTCGTCGTCGTAGTACTCGTCTTCTTCAAAGGGTGGGCGAACCGGATTTCCGCATCATCGAAGTTGGAAGGCAAGGGAGGGGGGAGCGTCGAGGGCCCAGCCTGGTCATTGTGCGGACTGTCGTCGATAAACCCTAGCATAAAACGGTTAGCGAGAAGTAGTAGATACAGCAATGAAGGTGTACCTCTATCATTCACGATCTCCTCCTCCTCCTCCTCGTCACCGTCTGCATCTTGTGCTTCAAGATCGAGAAAGCGCGCCAACCTAGCGGGGATTCGGACACGCGGAGCAACCCTTTCCTCCGCCTCCTCGTCATCATCTTCCTGGTCCGTGTCTTCTTGGACGGGAAAATCATGGCCGGGGGGAGGGGTAGCTTCGCGGCTGGGGGTGGGCTGACGAGAAGAATGAGTAAGCTAAGTAAATGAAAGGACAAATAAAGTATCATACGCTTCTCAGAAACGGCGCAGTCTTGTCGGGTCTGTCGGGGGAGGGTGTCCTCGCGTCAAGCTGGGACTCCGGGATGGGATACATGATGGGCGAGGGTGGACAAACCGCCGAATCCGCGAGGGCGATGTGCGGGCGGGATAGCGGAGACGTACACCTCATATGGCCCGAATAATACAAAAGAATGTGGCCCCTCCCGAAAAACACAATGCAAAATGTTTGGGGATTTATTTTTAATAGCCATTTGCCTCTGTTTATATCACAGGGGTTTACCCGGCATCCCGGCCGGGGCACGGATGGTCAGTGCCTTTCTCTGCCTTTTATTCTGAATTGTTCCCATCAAATAATGCACCCGGCATGGCCTCCCGCCTGTTATGTAACCCGGACAAAATCGGACCTGACCAAAGAAATAAGAATTTCCTTCCGCTTCCCTCCGCGTTTGCCCAATTTAGCCCGTATGTTTTTCTGACAATTATGTAAAATGACGGTAAAGCCCGAACTACCTAATTAAATAATAAAATGGGACCCGCTCTTTCCCGTTCCTCCCCCGATCCCTCCCGCAATTACCTAGCAAAAGTGCATATGACGTAAATTCGAAACTCGGGCCGGACCTGACCAAAGAAATAAGAATTTCCTTCCGCTTCCCTCCGCGTTTGCCCAATCTAGCCCGTATGTTTTTCTGACAATTATGTAAAATGTCGGAAAAGCCCGAACCACCTAATCAAATAATAAAATGGGACCCGCTCTTTCCCGTTCCTCCCCCGATCCCTCCCGCAATTACCTAGCAAAAGTGAATATGACGTAAATTCAAAACTCGGGCCAATTCGGCATCCACAAACCTCTTTCCGCCTCCCGCCGCCTGGAGAAACACCCTATTGGGGCATACATTTTCTGACCATTATGTAAACTCCCGGCGAAAGCCGAACCTTGAATAAAATTATGCCTTCGCGTCCTCCCCACTTTGCTCCGGGTGACAGCTGTGATTGCCCGGACAATTGCGCGTGCACGACATACCAGAAAAAGAAATAACGGAGACTGAATCTTTTATTTCTCCTACCTGACTGCGTGGTTGTGAACCCGCGAAATGATTGTTTTCTAGCACCATCAAAAAGAAAAACATCCTGGAGGATCTCTGAGAAATCTTCCTAGACACAATCCCTCCCACGGATTCCCTTGGATATCCACCGAAAGCAAAACCTCCCTTTATAGCAATTGGACATAATAAATAAAATACAACATACCCTAAAAAGGCAATTGCGGAGATTTGGAAAAATTCCGCCTCAATCCTGCTCGTCCCACCGCTCAGGAGGTAACCTAAGACAAAAGCTCCATTCACAGAAATCGAATTTTATCAAAAAAAATAGAAACATACCCTAAAAGGGAATTATGGAGATTCACAGTAATTCCCCCTCAATCCTGCTCGTCCTCCCCGCCCAAAAAAAACTCTTCGTCGCTGTGCACATCGCCCCGCTCCTCCGCGTCCCCACGCCCGTCCCATCCCTCCTCGCCGTCCTCGCCGCCCTCATCCTCTTCTTCGCTGCTGCTGCTATCTGCCCCATCCACCATCGCTGGTCTCCGTGCCGTGCGCTTCTTCCCATTTGCCAGCTTCTCCTCAGTAAAAATCCTCTGCGCGTCCTCAGCCATCTGCCGAAACATACGTGCCTGTTTTATTGCATACGCGATGGCCCCCTCGGCAAACAATTCGTCCACCTCCCCCACCCTAATCACCTGCTTCCGCGCATCCCAGACATTGGCGTTGTACTCAAAGTGACGAGGATGCGGCGCATCTCCTCCTCAAGCAGCATTACCTCCTCCTTCCAACGCCGTGATCGCGCATACGCCTTCGCCCACTCGATTCGTAGCGCTGAAGTATTCGTTAGTAAACGTAAAAAGAAGCCTGCCACCGCCACTGACCATCCTCCAACTCTGCGTCCGTCCCCGCCGTCCCCGCAACGGTCCATATCCAAGAGACCTCCCTGACACTCTCCCCTCCTCGCGCCTCCCTCTCCTCGCCATCGCTGTCATCGTCGTCGTCTTCGGCGGGTGGTGGTACCAGTGGAATTTCACCCTCTGCTGTCAAGCGCCTCTCCTTCGCGCGCCGACGTTCCTCCTGCCTCTCGCGCTTCGCTTGGCGTTTGGACAGCTCCTCAGGATCCTCCAAGAGGCGGATATCCCGCTTCCTCAGCTTCTGCCACCCCACCTTCGTCGCGTCCCCACCGCTAAGCGAACGAATAGCCTCCCACGCCGCCTGGTACCGCTCGGAATGCAATCGAATCTTGCTCTCGTTGCGAGTCACAATTGTACGCGAACGGGTATTCGCGCCTTGGTGGCGTGAGTGAATCTTCTTGTAGATTAAGAATCGGGTCTTGATATGGAGCTGGTTCCGCAGGCGGACAAGCGCGGTGCGACACTGAGCATCACGAGCACGCGCCTCGATGTTGATGAGGCCCGCGGTACAACCCGTCGCCCGCTCCTGCTCGCTCAGCGCTGAGGGTAGGAAGAGCGGCGTGTCCTCAGGCAATTGGGACGCCTCTGACGACACACGCGCTGCCGCCTGCAACGCTGCTGGCGTATACACGCCCTGCAGCTTGCGGAAGCGTTGGATCCCACGTGTCAGCTTGGTGCGCAGGGACGTCATGCTGATTTGTTGGCCGGTTGTCTTGGCCTTCTTCAGCTCGCCTTGAAGACGCACACGCCGCCTCGAACGTGAATTAGGGTGCATTTCCAAAATCCGAGGAACGAGGAGGGACTCACTGTTCTTCCTCGAGGTCCAACCCCGCGTATATAAACCCGCTGGGGCTCACATCATGCAGCGCCGGCACCCCCTTCTGAGCGTCCTCCGCCTCCTGCGTCGAGAACTCTAAGCGAACATCCGCCTCAGGTTTACTTACTCCACCCACACAATCAAAGTCAAATTACTGCAATTAGACGAATGACGCACCCTTGACCACACACGCATACGGGTTCTTACACTTGCGCTTAACATCGGGCCCCTGCTCACTCTCCGCCTCGAAATCCTCCACCATCTTGCGCCAGACGGGAACGCGTTCCTCTTGCTGCTGCGAAAACGCCTCAAATGCGTCCGCTTGTTTGGAGGCCTCGACCTTCGCAATATCTAGCCTGCGGCGTATTAAACGCGCTATTTAACACATTAAGAACTTTCAAAGATAAAATTCAATGAATCTTACCGATGAGCGTCAATTTTACCCAATTCCAATAATTCCAGTGGTCGTCTAACGTGTCGCGACGAAAACCTGGCCCCTGCTCCCTCGTGCTCGTTGCCACGCCACCGATGTTCGCCCACGGCCGCTCGATACCCTCACCGTCGGTCTGCCCAGCCCCCAAGAGGAAACTCAGCGAAAACAATAGCCGGCACGCCAAAATATGGGCATTGATATGCATTTTGGGGATTACGAATCGCATCAAGTGCATGACCATCTTCAGGCGCAGGAGGGGAGGGAGATGCAGAAGCCGCTCCTTCAGCGACTTCCACCACTGACAGACGATGTCGTAGGATATGACCTTCCGGAGTCGAGCGTCCCAATGGCGAAGGATTGACGCGAAGATGTAGTCCATGTTCGCGTACCTAAATGTACGTCAGTCTTGAATACAATGAACTCAATTTAGCACATACCTCTCCCCCTTTTGAAGATCGCCCACGCCGTTTGGCTGGACAAATTCGTGCCGAGCGCAGACACCCATCCCAACGCCCGTGCTGCTGTACCCTCGCGAGAATTTCGTGTTTGCGTAGTCGAGGGCGGCGAGGCCACTACACGTACTGATCTGACGCCACGTCCGGTGTGAGCGGGAGGTTCTTCATTATTTTTGCAAAATCCACGCACCTCTTTCTGGTCGGTGACCGACAGTAGATACTGCCGGTACGGTTCATTTTCCGTGAAGTAGGCCCAGCCCGTTCCTAGCCCGGGGTCGCGCAGCTCACTCGACACCATCCGTCGCTTCAAGCGGAAGCACGCGTCTAGCGCGAGGAAAAGAACATAAAGGAATCTGAGGAGTAGTCAGCGCCGAATTCGTCGCAAATTGCAAGGAGACATAAAAATGAGAAAGGGATAATCACCTCTGCTCAGACGCTGCGTTCTCCCAACCGTCGGGCAAATTAATCCCAGGGCGCGGACAAGCGGGGCACAGAACAGCACATTCCCCCGGCTGTGTCCCAAAGATCCCGCTCGGATCGTGACCCCTTCCCGCGCGCTTCAGAATCAGGAGATGCCGATATTGGCGTGTGACGCGCAGGAATTCCGGATAACGCGTGGAAGGCTTCACGCCCGTGTTGTTGGTGAGTTTCTCCAACGCGACGTAGAAGTCGTACATCGTGGTTTTTGCTTGCAAGGTTTGGGCGTGAAAAAAGTCGAGGAGTTCGAATGTCGCTGCAGTCTGCGGAGCGACGTGAGTTGCGGGATACCACCCGCCGCGAAGAAGCTGGATATGGTGCTCCCCGTTCGCAGCCTCGCGCTCGCATCCACAATAGTCGACGTTGACCTCGTGGATGCCGTTGGTGTGAAGGACGACAAACGTGGTGGGGGCGGGTCTGGGGCGCACACAGCGGTGGTGACCGAACTGAATTCTAAGACCCAGCTCTTTTAACGTCTTCTTGGTGAAACATTGGCCGTCCCAGTACTAGATGAATTGTTCGTAAGTATGTCGCTGTGTCCTGGAAAATTTCGAAATCAAAGAACATACCTCAACGATATGCAGCGGATTGGACTCGTGCTTCGCGACACAGCACGCTTGGCAAAACATCAGGGTGCCGTGGCAACTCTGGCAGCGAAACTGCGGGTGGCCAACGGTACAGCCGTGTCCAGCGCATACGGTCTCTTCCGCGCCAGCGGTCCCGTCGCGACGCAGCAGCTCATTCAAGTATTCTGGACGTTTGGGACGCCACTCGGCCATCTTAAAAGAAGAGAACATTGGGTTAGAAAAATGGTTTGTCTCGAGAAAAGGAAGAACAAAAAAGGAAAAAAGGCATACTGAAGGCTCAGACAATCCGCGCCCTTTCCTGGGTTTCCTAGGTGGAGGTGCCGGTAGAGGATCATCCCCGAACATCTCGTAGCGCTCGTCGACCTCGACTGGTGGCAAGTCAAGGGCGTCGAGAAGCCTGCTTTGTCCTGTGGTTTGTGCCTGTCGCGCCCTCTTCAATGGGCTGGGTGCCTCAAGCGTGCTGACGGTGCGGTAAACACGTCGCCCAGAGGCACGCTCGACGAGGGTTTCGACGGGGGCGTCAACCAAAATGGCAGCATCTTGAGACACATCGTGGTGGTGGAGGTTGATCGGTGAGGGCGGTCGAAGTGCTGGCGCTCGTTTGCGTCGGCGAATCACTTCCATTTGTTCCATTTGGGGCGGGCAGTTGTTTGTGGTTTGTCGTACAAGGCCCGACTGCGTCACCGGGGGGCCGGGCTGTTGAGAGTTCTAGCTCAGCTGTGTCACAGAATTACCCAGAAACAAAAATTACCTAGGACGAGAGCTCAGTAGGACATCTTCGACGCAGGAATGGTGATGATCGCTAATAAACAATCCAAAAATCCATGCGCGATTTTCGGCCCGGTGCATCCGCTCGGTGCATCCGCTCGGCCGACTCAAATTGGGGCAGAATGCCCCGCACACTGTGAAGATGCGCCTGCACCCGCACACCAACTCGGACTCACAAAAAGATGTGCCTACCCTCATTTCATGTCAGCAGCACCCAGAGTTGTGTACGTCCTCCTTTCCTTTCATTCTTCCTCTTTTATTTCCTCACCTTTCCGAGTCCAGCGTTTTCTTTATTTTTCTTATGATGCTTCCCCCGTCGTCCAAGCCCAGGGCCTTTTGCGTAGGAATACTTTTTCTTTATTTCTCTTATGATGATTCCCCCGTCGTCCAAGCCCAGGGCCTTTCGCGTAGGAATGCTTTTTTCCCGCGTTCTTTTTTCCCTTTCTTCTGCCGCTCCTACTCTTTTCCATAAATCCTCTGGCTGAACACTCGCACTCAGGATCCTATTGCTCTTTTCCATAAATCCTCTGGCTGAACACTCGCACTCAGGATCCTATTCTGTATTGTTTCCGCAATCTACGCAACCAACAGCAGTACTTTGTCAAGACGATTCGAGCAATGGTAAGCCTTCCTTCGTCCCTCGCTTGCTCCTTGTTCGTGCCCAAGCTCATCTGTTTGTTCCTATCAGTACCCACAACAAAATCCTAGGACTGCTCTGTCTGTGCGACACCGACCCTCCCTTGCTCCTTGCGCTCGCGCTCGGAGGTTTTGACTATCCTCTTCCCCTCCTTCGCACTCGGAGATTTTGTATATTCCCCTTCGCCATTCTTTGCCCCCAATCTCAAAGTTTAGAAGACGCGGGATTCTGCTGGGTCTATAACGGCTTCAAAACTGACGGGACGCAACGTCGAAGCTGAAAATAGCGCGACCTAAGCACCATATGGTACTTCACCCATGTCATAGCTACATCCCACCAATACAACCCATTGCATTTGCATTGCGCCTAATTTGCTTTCTGAGATTTGAATGAGGGCGCTTATTCCGCAAGAACCCTGTAAATAAGCGCTGTACTTTGATTAGCGCGTATGACGAACTTGACTTGGGTATGACGAACTTGCTACGATCTCGAAATTTCGGACATCGTCCTGAAGACTCAAAATTTTGAAAATTGCACTTTTGAGTTGGGAGATCTGAATTTAACTATCAAATGGCCTTAGAGATTTTTTTCTGGAATTTACACTGTACTGAGGAGCTTCATCTCAAAAGGTGCATTAAATCCTTGGAATTGACCGTATTTGGCTATTGGTACCCCATCCTTTCCTTCCACCATGAACCATCTTACGGTGGGCACTTCCTCAAATCACTCCAATCCACAGCCGCAAGCACTCCACCAATCTCCACAGCCCGTCTGACGCTGAAATACCCCTCAGTTTGCATGGAATAACGGCGAAGGCACCCCGACCCAAGCGCACAGATATCAAAAGTACTCCCGCTCAACTGGCCGCAACAAAACGGTATCGACAAGCGTACGTGGCAGTATTCTCTTGAACCAAGCTCCCCATTGAAACATCTACACCAGTAATCTCTTAGTTCTGCGACAAAAGGCGCAGGTACGAGTCGCAAGGTGAAAACCAAAGTCGATGATAGAACCACACTTACCCACCCTTTCCCAAATCCCTTTCGCAGGCGTCGACAAGAGATTAAAGGAACAGAGTCCGAGGAGGCCTTGAAAGCCTCCGCACGCTTGAATCATGCCCACTTTCGCGAGAGGTGCGTGTCGCGATATGTCCAAGTCCAGTGCCGAAGTCTGATTGATTTTGTTGTTCGTAGAAATCAAGCCGAACTTGCGCAGCGCCAGAGAAGTCGCCGCGCCAAGGCGTATGTTGAAAAGCACGGCTGGGATGCTTGGGCGGACCACAGTGCCCGCCGCAACTTCCATGCGCAGAAGCGTGCCGCCGCTGCCCAAAATAAACTCGATGACGACCTGGCTGAGGCGGAGGAGGAGGCGGAGTGGGCGGCTCGGCGACTAGAACAGGCACAAGGGGTATCATGCAGCGCCATTGACGCCGGCGCTGACGACGACGACAATTAATCACTCAGCGCATTGTCCGTTGCAAATCAAATGAATTTTTTTGGGAACTCAGAATTTACATGCGAGCAGGAGCACTTGAAATGACTGCAAACGAATGCACGGAGTACTTATCGAGCATTTTGGCGGCAATGGCAATTACCACTTCTATGCTCATAACGCTTGTGACAAAGTGACTTCTACTTCGTATTTAAGACTTCCATGGCGCCGCAACGCCAAACCTTCTCTACCCCAAACCTCCACCACTACAGCCAAACTGTTGCTCCCTGGCTATGACGAATATTCGCCAACCCTCTCTCTCTGCTCCTCCCTCTCCGACTCCGACAAAAGCACCGCTACCACGCCCCCGCTGCACCCCGCCCTTCTATCTGCACACGCCTGCGCACCGCGACGTTTGGACATTATCGGACACGGCAGGTCTGAAGTTCTACGTTGTTACGAGCGGAAGAGGCATTGGCTTCTTCACAGACTCGTAAGTCTTATTTTCATTTCCCCTCGTCCTCTCTTGCCTCTCTTGCACACAATACTGACCTCACTATTGCAGAGACGATGCCAACCTACAGACCGACAACTATACCAATGCCTCCAAACGGAGCTTCGCGCGCTGGCCCGAAGCGCGCAGTTACTGGAACACGGTTTGTGATGAAGACCATTGCAGCGGATGCCCTGTTCCCCAGCTCGCCCGCGGTTTCACCGGTTCTCTGCCTGCGCCGTCTGCGACTCCACCAACTCCGCTCCCCGCCATTAGCGTGTTAACCTCACCCGCTCCTACTCCCGCTTTCATCTTTCACTCGCCGATTTCTCCCTCCGCCACCGCCACCCCCGCGAACACCGCGGCCACGACGTCTCCATTCTCGTCGCAGGCCCAGGCTCCAATTTCTCCGTCGCCGCGCCGGTCGACGTCGACGACCTCCCCAGCCGCCTTGCATACCGCCGCCACAGCTCCCGCCGCTGCTGCGTCAACAAGGTCGCTTTGGGCGGTCCCCGGCCTCAACCGCCTGTTCCTTCGTCGCGCCGATGCCTTCCAATTCTTGCCACGCGGTGGGGAGCTGATGTTCACGTCAGACCTCGATGCTCTGGAGGAGGCCATCGCGCCCACCTCCCAGACCGCGTCCACGCCGGGCTCTTCTCAGCCCGGCTTCGCGACACGGTTTTGGGCGGTGGCCGGTGGCTACCACATTTTTAGCTCGCGCGCGGACGCAGTGGCGCTCCTGCTCGCATCGAGTGCCAGGGCGGGTGTTTCCCTGATGGTATCCGATGACCTCGACGAACTCGAGGAGTTCCTGACGTCCCCACTCTCGTAGCACTTTCTCTTTCTCCGCCATCCTACACGCCGTCCACTGTCGTCCATTGTCTTGTCCGCCGTCGTCTGTTGTCTTGTTTTACATATTGTTGTTACCCATATCCCGCGGTCGTCGCTACTCGTTGCCACTCCGTTCTCCGCCGTTTACTTACTGTCATCGCATCCTGCTCCGCGCTGTCTACTTACTCTTGGACCTTGTTTCTTGGACTTCTCCACCTTGTTTCTTGGACTTCTCCGCCTGCCTTCTATTTAATATCTGTCGTATCTGCCTCGTGTAGTTTGATTTAGTCGTACATTGTTTTTTGTTTTTGTAATATAAAGTCTCCTTCATTGTAAATGCCAAGCGTGAGTTTAGAGTTTTAGGATAAAATTGAATTGAAGATAGCTTGAGACTTTGAGACGGGAAAGGCTTAGACTTGTAACTTACTGTAGCATGACAGCGGAAGCAGAAACAGCGGATGGAGCGGTTGAACAACAAAGTAAAGTAATACGGCGGGCTTCGTACTTCGCCGTCGCGCGTGTTGTTTTATAAAATGTTCATTACATAGTATTGCCGAACGGCGGAACACAGGATTTGGTACAAAAAAGATAGAGGGCACTCCACGACGAGAAACAAAACCCACTTACTCGCCTTCGACCTATACTTCGTCTTCGCTCAGTCCACTATGGCCATCTCGCCCGCCGACTACGCCCACAACCATCCCAATGGTCGCCAGATCGCCACCTATCGTTTCAGTCCAGCGCGCGAGGAGCTTCTGCTGGAGTGGGTTAGCGCGTATTTAGTCGTCGAATTCGAGGACCGCCTGCGCTTGCGCCAGTTCTGGGATTGCGTGTTCAACGACTATTGGGGCACGTTCTGCTGGAGTTGGGACATTGAGACGGACCCGGAGCCAGGAGCCCAGCGCGCGTCGCAGGAGACGTCGGCAGCGCAGGCGGTGAAACGCGAGGCTGTGATGAGACAGACGGAACGCGTGAGTTTCTCTTTTTCCCTCCCCTTTCTCCCGCCTTCTTCCACCGACTCCGACTGATGGTCTTCCCTTCTTGATTGCAGCGGATTCGGGCGTTCATCAACTACCAGAAGCGGAGCCCTCACCGCCAACAGGTGCGCGAGGCCGAGGCGGCGGCTGCTGCGGCGGCTTTGGAGGCGGCAGACGCGGCGGCGATCATGGAGCAAATTACGGCGGCGGTGGCTTTGTACAGGGCGGACATGGCAGTCGAGTAGTGCGGCGGGCGGGGAAGTACTCGACAGCGGCGTAGCAAAAAAAGCGCGGTGATCTAGAATCGTAGTTAGATTATGCGCATTAGTCCGAAAAACTGTACGGACTCTTCTTGAATAGCTGAACACGACTTGCTGATTGAATGCCGTGGAATTGATCAATGAGTGGATCGACACGAACAAGTTTACCCGCCGCGGAGTCGTGCCCTGTCTAGACCCACCACCAACATCAATATGGCGAGAACTAAAAAAAAAAGCGACGACGACGAGGACGCACCAAAGAAAAGGGGAAACCCAGGCGACTTCCACGGCAAGCGGGAAGAGTTTCTACGTGACCACCTCCAGGAGTATATCGCGGCGTCCGAATCACGCAGTACACGTACATTCTGGCCAACGCTGTTCGCCAAATGGTGGTCCTTGTTTCCCTGGACGCTCCCCATCGCGGAGGACCCGACGGACGACATGCGGATGGAAACCAGGGCCGACGCGGATTTGTCGGACGAGGAGCGCGCACGGAAGAAGGCAACTCTGGAAAATATGGAGTCTGTACGTGAAACGATTGTTAGAAACAGGACGGCAAAGAGATTCTAACAGACATACCTTAGAAAATAAAAGCATGGTACAATTATCAACGTGCACACCACGGCGGGGGGGCCAAGAACCCTTGGGCACCGTTGCTGAAGAATCTCCGCGACAACGCCAACGCGCCGGCACCCAAACGACTTGCGGACTTTCAATGTTATATGCAGCGGCCGGAGTACAAGGACGAAATTCAACGCTTGTTCGAGGAGCGGCATCCGGATAAAATAAGAGGGCGAGGGACGATAAACGAGCGCGCGGCAATTGCGCGGGAGTTGCTGGCGGCGGAGAGCGCGGAGGTGAAGAAGAAAATCCATGAGCTGGCGGATGCTGAGCACGAAGAGGAGATGCAGGAGTGGAGGGCGACGAAAGATGGCACAAAGGAGCTAACTGAGGAAGAGAAGGAGGCGTAAGTAAATCTTTCGTGCACGGAAGAAATAAATGCTGACGAACCGAGGTAGTGCTCGAGCGAGATGGGCGGTAACGGTGGCACCTCTGCTCAAGGTTCTGAGCGACTATACCGGGTACAAGATCTCGATGATCGTTGGGCGTATCGACAAAACGACGTGGAAGTTTGATATAAGGTCGTTGCATGAGGGGAAGACGGCCAAGGGGGAGGACTGGCCGACGTGGGCTGCTGACGGCGCTTACAATGACCACGTAGTGCGCCAGTTCATGCGTTTTCTTCTTGCGGAAGGTAAGCATTAATCACTGGAGTTGCGGCGGAAGAAATGCTGACACACCACAATGTTAGAGGGCTCAGTCGTTGAGGGCTCAGAACGTGTCGGCGATGACCCACTGGAGATCTTGAGACTGGCAGGCATCGCTGCCGCTGCGGCGTCGTCGTCAAGTCCTGGCACGTCGGCCGCGGCAGCCACGTCGTCGTCAGGTCCTAGCACCTCGGCCGCCGCGACAGCCACGACTTCCAGGACCGCCAATCCCGACCCTATCCCCCCTGCACCATCTAACCCAGGCCCTGCTCCTCCCGCTCCTGCCCCCGCGCGGACCGTCACTCCCACTCCCACCCCCCTTGACGGCCCTCCCACGTCCACCCCCACCGAACCCGCTTCTATCACTGTGCAAGTGCGTGATCCCCCTGCGCCCAGCGAGCTCGACGGCGTAGAAAACGTGGAGGACGCCTTGAAACGGGAGGTGCAGGCGCTGCCGCTGGACGAGCGCGCATCACGAATTGAGCAGCTAAAACGGATGCCTCCCTTCTTCCGCCAACGCGAGAGCAATATCGCGCGGCATCGAGAGGAGGAGGCGGATGCAAAGGCTGAGTTGGAGGCGCAGGCGGCGAAAGCGGCGGCAGAGAAAGAGGCGGCGAAAGCGGCTAAAAAGCGCAAGGCCCCAGCGGCGGATAAAACGAGGAAGGCCAAGGCGAAGCGCCGCAGGGTCCGGGGGCCAATGGGGCTGGACGCGAGCGATGAGGAGGTAGAGGAGCCAGAGCTTGAATCCGACTCGAGCGAGGACGACGAGAGTGGGACCCCGACGCCACGCCCACAGCCGGCACGCCCACAGCCGCGACCAAAGCACGCGGCGCGGGGGCAAGGTGTCGCTGCGGCCGTAAACAGCGGGGAGCGCGAGTGTGGAAGCACCTGGATGGGCGATGGACGCAAAGAAGGCACTAGAAACCGGGAAAACAGAGAGAGTGTGGGAAACGTTGGTGGACCTGTGGTGGAATAAGGAGCAGGCGCGTGGATTTGTGGGTCCAAGTCGCGGGTTCACCGAGGGGCGACCCATCCAAGTCGCTGAGTGGGTGCGATACGCACGGAAGGCGCCGGTGAAGCCTCCAATAGACGATGTCGAGGCGTTTGGGCAGATGTGGTGGGAATGGTGGGTGATGATGAATCCGAATTGGCGTGCACACACGAGCTTCGAGAAAAGGACCCACCCGCGGCTGGAGCAGACAGCGGGAGGGGAGGAGTGGGGAGCAGTCGACTTTTCGGGGCCCAATGGTATTTTGAATGTGCTGATTTGCTTGCGCTGGTGGAGGGACGCGATGGGGCCCGAGGACGATGAAGATTATTGGATCGAGGCAGTGGAGGATGTCATCTGGGCGCTAGAAACAATCAAGTAAGCGTTTTCTTTTCTATCTGTACACAGACGGGAACTGACCGAACACAGTAAGGAGATGGCGCTAGCGGCGGAGGAGGGGGCAAGCAAGTAGCGACGGGGATTTGGGGTAAACGTTCTCTTGTTTCTTGGATATTGATGGTATTACGTGTATATTGATAATAATCCACCACCCGATGCCGTCGGACCCCGTGCGGCAGGAGGGTTTTTTTTTTTGTCGACAGAGGTGACCCCAAGGTATTGATGGTGTATCCCAACGGCGTCATGCCCAGGATGCTCTACCCATTGTGACTATTTTATTTTATATGCTATTTTATTCATTTTTGTTCGCTGCACGTGCCACATCAGTAAGGCCGATGCCGTCGGAGCCCCGCTTTTTCATTTCATTTTCCTGGAATTTATTTTTGATAGGAACTGATCTGGATCGTGATCTTGTCGAAGGCCGATGCCGTCGGAATTGAGCGCGGCGAGCAGAAAATGCCGAAAAATGGCCGAAATCAGGGTAGTTGAAACTCCGCCCATGTGCCGCATCACTGTATCACGGTGGTCACGTGTCGAATTGGGTGAGCCAGGTTATTTTACATTAGGGCCTTCGGCCACGGCCATATCTTTTTACATTGTTCTGACCATATGGGCTGAGACGTAGGACGCGAGTGCCATCGCGGGGAGTGCGCGCGAGAGGGTGGGTCTGGCAGGGCTGTTCCGCCTGGTTTCTGAGTCCAGCCCTTGAGTATCATGCTCATATCCGTTTGGTAGTTAAGCAGGTCGAAAGCGCGCGCCTGCGCCTCCGCAGAATCGTCGTCGTCGTCTTCGCCGCTGGATTCTAGATAGGAGCTTGGATAAATACGATATTAGGGTGGCAAAAATGAGGACTCACCGCCGTTCCCCTCTGCTGCATATACGTCCAGCGCCACGAAAGTCTGGTCCTCCATGAGAACATCCTGCTGCTCATCGTCGATGTTGTCATCCTCGTCTTGCTCTCCGCCTTGGTCGTCCTCTTGTTGCTCACCGCCAAATGGGTCTACAAGAAAAGAAAACGATTGAGCAAGTGCGGTATGAGACATATTCAGCAATGCTTACAATCTTCTGGGTCAGTATCCGGGTCGACATCCATGGGGTCCTCCTCGCGCGCCACAAAGAAGTCCTCGTCGTTGCGCAGGAGGGCGAGCTCGACGTCAGTGGTGGCGCTCGTAAAGTACGGGTCCGTTGGTGAGGGCGCGCGCTCCAAGAACAGGGTGTCCTCCTCCAGCGGCTGCATTGCGCAATGGACGAGGCCACCTGTGTAGTAGGCCTCGTCGGCGAGTGCTTCCTCGATGTCATCGATGTCCATGGTGGTGGCGGTCGGTCCGACACGGTGGCCAGGCTCTAAGTTGGTGGAGAGCAGTTCGTGGAGTGCCTCGCGTTCCGTGTCGTGTTGCATACTGTTAATCTAGTAGTCGGTCAGCGTCGCGTACGATGCCCAGACAATGATGCGCCAATTTGAAAAAATTTCCATGCATTTTTTATCTATATTTTATTCGTTCTCATGGGCCGATTTTTGGGCGGGGCAGGGCCGAGCATACGGGCGCACAATGTATTCATTGAGTCTAGCTAACTACTCTACTAGGGGCCGGCTGCTGCGCTGCCGTCTCGACCTTGCTTCTAGAAGCCACAGCAATGAGCGGCAAAGGCGAAGTTACTGAGTTGATTGATCCAAATCCTTAATCCAACCTTAATCTTTTCTTCCTGGATACATAGAGAGATAATTTTTTGACCATGATTGTGTAGCTCCCAAATGGCCTAAATCTCTACGTGAGTTTCTTGAACGGAAGAAAATATATGGCGGGTTCTAAGAAAAGTTTGTGAATATGTTTTTGCCCCGGATCAACCACTAACCAAGCCCGCCACAGAAACTCCTGACTGAGCCCGGTTTTTAACCACTGATCTAGCCCTAGACGCAACTTTCTGTCCGTTCCCGGAGCTTCCGTGACCCGAATTCCCTCGGACCACGGACATCGGCGAACCGGGACTTTACGAAGATATCTGTATGGTCTCAGATAGCATTCACATGCACCTAGCGGCCTCCATACCTTATCCAGCAGTAGTGTAGTGCTTGTCCTGACAACATGCACAGATGCATAAAGGAGCGCGACATGGCCTTCGCTGCTTGTTCATACACACATGGAGACCTCAACAAGTATGTTGATTCTTCGGGTCTACTTTTTCTGGTACTGACTTCTACGAGCTTGTTTGGCCGTTCACCATTGTTTTGTCCTCGATTTTGCCGGGAAAAGTATTCTTTCCTCTTTTTATTCCTCCACACGCTGAATTGACTTACTCTTGCGGTTCATCTCTGTCCGTGGCAAGGTCCATTCGCCCTCAACCAAGGTACAAATAACTGCTTTCAAAAGGGTGCCTCTGTACTTATCTGCTTCCAGTGATTCATTTTCCACCTAAGATACCGTCGAGGGAGTTCGATCGCGATGTGCACTTCAATATGTCACTAATATAAGGAGAATAGTACTGGTGAAATAACGGTGTGGGAATATTTGCGGCAATATCTTGCCAATATTTCGCTAAAACATCATGTTTTCGCGGCATTTTGGGCGCTGAAAATCTGCCTCAAATGCCGTCGACGGCAACCGGCAGACAACAATGGAGCCGTGTCTGAAAAAGATCGCCTGATGTCGCTCGGGTAGGCTGCAAATTGGCTGATCATTTCCTGATGCTCGATATCTGGGCAATATTCGTCGGGATATCTCCCAGAGATTTGGCAGCATGTTTGCCGGGTATCTCTGTGAGACCAGAGGCACCTTGGAACCATATGTATCAGAGCATAAGAGACCCCAGCGTGTCGAGGTTTTATATCCATCTCCTATGGAAAATGAGATAATATATTCAGGGGCTCATAAAACAAGCGGTGTATACTAGCGTTTTCCAATGGTGCTCCATCCTGTCATTCACTGCCCTCACTCCTTGTCGCGTGCCATAATGAATGCCGAAACTCGCGTGCCTCAATGAATGGCCGAAACGGGGACGCCGGCTCTGGGTGTGCGCGGAGGATAGGAAAGTGGGCTACCATACCACTTGATTTGCAACAATAGCTAATGGATAGCCAGGATCAGTAAGAAAAAAATGTGAGGGGAAGGAGTACACACACGTTGCACTCATGAATTTTGATTCAGCGCTGAAGGAGGGTGCGTGCACTGCAGTACATTGTGCACCGTCGTCTATGACAGAGGATGAGCAAGAGAAAAGGTGCTGAGGGAGGGGGTACGCACAACCGTCTGTACTATATGTTGCGCACCGTCGTAATTTGTATTATCTATAAAATAATCTGTGTCAGCGAGAAGAACCGTCGGGGTAGGAAAGGACATACTAGTTGGGCGCCGTTTCGTGCTAGAAGACACGATACAGCTAGTTAAATATGTGTTAATGAGCAAACTGCTGGGGCCGAGCACAACGAAATGGGGGTAAAACGAGGGGGCGATCAGCTTTCGCGGCAGATTCGGTGTCGTCCACGGGGTCCCCGATAGTGGAGGATGAATCGCTGGCTCCGAAGTCGAGCCCGAACAGAAGATAGCGCGCGGCGGCGCGGGGCCAGGCCCCGTGAAGCTCCTGCCAAGGGTTGTCCGGAAATTTAGGTTTTTGAGGGCGAAATTTTGGGATTTCCTTGTCCGAAAATTAGGTTTTTGAGGCCAAAGATCCCAAACCCTTGTCCGCCTTTTAGGTTTTTGAGGGTTGGATGCTGAAATTTTGTACCAAATTATGCTGACAATCAGGGGAATTTGGTTCGTTATTTAATTTTTCCTTACGCCAGGTTGCCAGCAAGCTCGCTTCGCTGTAACGGTGCCCCGCGGCGAAAATTGGATTTAAAGGCGCGAAAATTGGATTTTTTTTGGCACATCCACGTGACGAGCCCTGTCCGATTTTAGGTTTTTGAGGCCACAATCCAGCCAAAAATTTAGGTTTTTGAGGCCAAAATCGGACGTTTTGGGCGGACAACCCTTGGCAGGAGCTTCACGGGGCCTGCGGGGCCTTCCTTCGTCCAAACCTCATTTTCACATGTTTCTATCAAGTGTCTGTACGCATCACCAAAAGTGTCGATCGCATCAAAGGGCTTGGCGTGCTCGGCAATCACCGTTAAGGCTTGGACGCGACGAGCACCATACTCTCTGGGCTGCAGAACTGTGCTCTGTCTGCACAAAGATTCTTTGGCCTTCTAAATGATGAACCCCTCAACCTATACTGCCATCTTGCTTGTGCTTGTTTTATTTATCATGGCGCTGTGCCCTCTCTGCGGAAACGACTTGGCTCCGGGACCGCGGGCTCTCTATTTTAAAAGGCAGGCCTAGGGACGCACTGCATTCTCCAGTTATCCACCAACACCATAATATCTCGGATCCGAGGCCAACATGGTTCCACCTCGTTATGTTCCTGTCCAAATTTCAAGATCAATAGTAAGTTATTTAATTCGTATTCTTATTCCGATCGTCTCATGGGTAGAACTTCTTGCCGGACTTGAAAGCGCACCTCCTCGGCCCTCTTCTCGACATCCCTTACGGCGGCGATGAGACTCAATTCTCCCTGCAAGGCATCGCCGACGTCACAATCCAACGGGAGCGCATCTACACCCACAAAATACTCTGTGTCAATTGCACGACCTACGAGACTACTTCATGGGAGAAAATACCATGAAATCAGGGTGGACGGAGGTATTTAAATGTATCTTGACCCCGTAATCTGCACCCGTATTGGTATGGCCACCTCCTTGATATTTTTCATGCCGATGTGCGTCACCGCTCCAAAACGGGAGGCCAGCTGCAACGGATGGAGTTTCTGTGGGCTGGTATATTGACCATGTGGCTCGATGTGCAACTAAGCGGCTCCATCGCGTCGGGTTTGTTGAAGCGAACAACGGTCCCCTTCGCTTTGTTGACCCCGCACAAATCTTGAGAGGTGTGCACCTCATTCCAGCATTCCACCATGGACGCACTGCCGAGTTGCTGGGTCCCTCCATCGCGCGGCATTTTGATGGCAAGAATGATGAAGATTATCGCTACTATTATATGAACTCGTGAGCTTCTTGATTTTCGTTGCCGCTGTACCGTGACAATTAAACCCATATTAGTTTTGTCGACCGGAACATGTTCATGCGCAATTCTCCGGATGCCATAGGACATTGTTCCGCACAACCCATGGATTTCACTCCACCAGGTGATCCAGATGTGGTTGAGGAGCAGTGGGTGGATGACGAAGATGATCAATTCCCAGCGGATTCAGAACTTGACGACGGAGAACGTGGAACAGATAGCGAGGAGGAGGAAGAGGAGGGGAGAGTGTTGGATTCAGGTTCCGAGGACTCAGACGCGGAGGAAGAGGATGGGGAACAGGATGATGTTGAAGAAAATGCAGCGGATGGCGGCGCCGAGGCCACAGATGAAAAAATTTTGGGATGTTCTTAGCTGTAGTATTATTTTTTGAACTTTGAGTCCTGAACGGACAGAGGTTATAATTACCGTTGTAGATGCGCGAAATGAATAGTTGTTGACCGAATTTAATCGTGGGAATTTATGGCACGTGATCGCGATTAAGCCTCCAAAGCTGAGGCGCCCAAGAGGCGCCAAGGCCCGTTTTTTTGTCCGCGACCACTACCATCATCATGCCCGACGGTGCTCCCGCCCCATCGCCGCTGGCGTCTCTGCTCCTGGCTCTGAACCTGTGACCGCCGCGAAGAGGAAATACGCTGAAGTTCTGGGTGCATTTGCTGCACAAGAAGACCGTGACGGGGTTAAGCGCGGTGAATTTTCGGCCTTGTAAGTGCACTTTGTGAAACGACCGGCCATTACACTTACCTGCAGCTTCTTCAGCGACACCAAATCTTCCAAAGAGGAACCACAGTTCGCCGGGAAATACCTCGTTCGGGCAGTTAATCCGTACCTCGACGTTGGCCTCGTCATGATCTACGGCGCGGCACGAAACTGGAATCCGCCCTGCACGCCCGCCCCCGGTAACAGCATCGCGATTCCGCAGTTGTGCGTCATCCAAATCCTCGCTCACATCAACTCGGTCATGGTACACGGGGAGTTCAATGTTCAAACGGCACACGCAGACACGTTTGATGTGATGCCGGCTTCAGCCCCGGGTGCCCGACATTGTGAAGGAATTCTATCAAGATTCTGACAAGACCCACTGGTCCAGTTTGGTTTCCCCCGTGCGTCATAGAAATCTCTGGCTCTTGGACTCATACTAACTTAATATCTTAGATTCGTTCGAGCGCAAGGTCCGCGCGCCAGCAAGACACTAACGACTCGAAACATAACACTCACTATGTTCTTCTAGATCCCAATACCGACACCCTCCCCCCCCAGACGGCTAAACCTACGGCCAACGTCATTGAGTAAGTGCGGGAATCTCTTTCGCGCACATGTTCGTGAACTCGCGACACACCAGGACCCTACGCAAGCTGCTCCAGCACAAGATAGACGTCGATGCCCACAAATACCCCTCTTTTTAAACTGGACATACGACGCAGATGCGATCGCAAAGGGCCTCCTCCGCGGTCCATTTGTACCAAGAGTTTGTCCTTCCTCACACCGCATTACACGAGCTCATTACTGACAGATCACCTCTGCACTGTGCCAGCCATCCACAATCCCGAAACGCAGCAACGCCCGAGCGCACGAGGTTCTCAGAATAGCGGCGGAGATGATCGTGTACGGCGTTGCGCAGGTAGTTTCCCGTCGCCACTATTTATTCATCTTCCTGATGCTCAGCCCCACAGAGCTGTCGACGACGGACTGGGATGTCCTCGACGGGCATCTCAACTACAAGGATTTTTTCAACGCCATTCAGAGCTCTTCACCGATCCCGACGGCGCCGAGTGGGCGAAGGCGACTCTCGCTTGGTACCAATATTAAGATTTGGGTTTAATTCTCAGAACGATAGCTGACTTGCACTCGGTAGGCAAGTCTTTGGTCCGTCCTCTTCCTCTGCACCACGCCCCGTCAAGAACGCCACCGCCGCCATCAAGGCTCAGCGGGCGAAACGGGCTGCGGCGACTTCGACTTGACTGCTTCAAGTTTCCTCAATGTGTGCATTTCTCATTCCGTTAATGTGCCGTATGCTGACTACCCTCTTTAGTAATAATATTATAATGCTCGTCGAAGGTATGCCTCCTCCCTCTTCATCAAACAATCAACTGACTTCGTCTGGTTACAGATCCGTCGGTCCTAATCCGTGTGCGTACACCGCGAATTCCCTTCTCGGATCTTCACTGACATCTTGTTCCTTTAGCTGGATTCATCGTACTCTGAATCCAAGTATGTCATTTCGTCAACGTACTTCGCTCAAGACGCTGACTGGGCGTCTTTTTAGATAATCAGGTTCTCGCACAATTAAAAGTAAGTCCCTTTTATAGATTTTTACGGCGTCGCAGTCTCCTCCACACAACAATTGTATTGGTGCGTTAAATTCAATCTTGGCCTGATTCTCCCAATGACCGTTCTGCTTACAGTCAGTTCATGTCCTCGCATTGCATTTGTACTCCGGTAAGCCCTTTCTCGCCCGCCGTTCACTTCACACGAAGCTTACCTTACACTTAGACTCACTACGTCACTTACTGTATTTCTCACTTCGCACTCTGTCTGTATCTTGCAATTCATTACTTCTCAAACTCTACATCTCTGTGCGATATCGGGAATAAATGGGAGGAAGGGGAAAGCGCCCAAAGCGCCAGCGCAGCGCTCCCAAGCCCCTCCAAGCTGCTGGTAAGCGCCCTAAGCCCTTGGCGCGCTGGAATGGGCTGGAAACGACGATATTCGCTTGCCGATGGCTTGGATGGAGTGTCCGAGGCTGGACTGGGCTTGGATGGGCTAGGGGCGACTGGAAGCTGCTTGTAGGGCGCTTTCAAGCATTCAGCACTTTTGGTGATGTGCTTCTCGTGAAGTTGACGAGTTTGAAGCAAAGGCATTGAAGACATATTTAATCGCCGCGGGTCAGCAGCTACCCGATAACTGGACACCTTCAGTTGTGCGATGGTCCCGGCTGCGCTTACCTGCTGGCCACGTTGCACGCTCGGCATGGAAGGAAACTTTGAAACCTATTGGTAAATTGCGATGCGCCCGAAATGTGAAGGTAAAAGTCACTCACCCGTTTTTGTCATAATTGTGTTCTAATGACAAATAGATTGCGTGCGACAACAAGATGCGTTTTGCGGAGGTGCACTTTTACCTCATGTTCAAAGTCGGGGATATCCGCAAGGCTCTTGCGGTTGTCTCGATGTACGGCGAACATCACACAGAATTGTTCCGGATGTCCTCAAAGACCTATGTCACGATGCAGCACCTGGGCAACTCAGATGTCCGGGTCATCGATGTCGACTGCATCAAGTCAGCCGTTATGCTTGCGCCGGACCTGCAGTACGGCAAGAAACATAACGATGGATCTGAGCTAAACCGCTGGTATTTGATGGAGAAACCAGGGTTAAAATTGTTGGAGAGGATGGGAGTAGCACAAGTATTAGTACCAGAGGTCTAATTCAGTTTAGAGAGGTTGAGTTGAGTCGATGGTGGAACTGAAGTAAGATGAGCCGAACCGGACCGGTAATTGATGTGATTGGCACAGCCCCAATTAGCTGCTGTTAGCTCTCCCATCACAATCATTCGGAGAGCTAACAGCGGTGAATTACGGATAATATTCCACTACCGCTGCGAGGTTCGAGAAATGCTGATAAAATTCTTCACCCCTAAACAGGCACTTCTATGGAGAGATGTTGGTGAAAATCTGTGAATCAACATTTTTGACCAGCTTCTCACCACGAGCACAAGAGATACTTCGTAATGTGCTGGAGGAGTATTTGGTGGCATGGGATAATACAGGATTCAAAGAGTAAGAAGATCTCAGCCTCCTGATATTTTTATTCATTAAGACTGATCACCACGACACAACTTCGCATATTGTTTACGCATCCGGACAGTGATAGCCTCAACCATAAGAATCTCCTTCAACAGCCTTGACGCAGCCCGACTATGAGGGTTCTTTCTCACTGGTCCCGAAGTGACACGGCGGACAAGCTTCCACGAAGGGATTCGCCGCACTGGAGTTTTGATGCTGATGAGCCCGGCGGCATTTATTTTCTGTGTTCTTCAATCAGAATCACCAAAGAAAGTCAAGAACGACCAACGTACTATGGGAGATGCCCGTCTAATTAAACGCACTCGTGGTATCGGCCCGGGAATTTTGGGGGTAACATTCACCTTTGTACGTCCAATGAGTCAAAGTGAATAGCAAGGTCATGATTGCTGTATCTTCAATGAGCCAAAGTCTTCGCCATCGGCCAGTGGCTGTGAAGTTGGTACAAAATCCTCTTCGGTGTCGGACAGTGGCTCCAGAATTTCGACGCTCATACACATGTGGTAGGATGATGGATCGCGACAAGCACGGGAATACTACGGAACGTCAGAGCAATGCTGTCAAGGGTGTCCATATGGCAAATCAAAGGGGATGTAATGAAATGCAGCAAAATGCAAGCGGAACGAGAAGGATATTTTGAGAGTGTCATGTGACCGTGATCGATCAATTCGGTTGTTCGCGTATCTCTTCTCCAATTTTCATGGTGATCGCCAGTCCGTTCCCTCTTTCCTTCCGCCACCATGGACGGGGGAGACCTGTATTCGTACTCCAGCAGCAGGTCCTCGACTCCGGCGCAGGACCTCTACCAGACCATCCCTGGGCTTTACATGGATTCCGGCGCTGCTCGTTCTAGCAGCTCCTCGGACGACTGCCAGTGGGGGTCTGGTAGCAGTACCGCAGAGCCGTTTACGCCAAGCTCCTTCACTCTGAACACCTTTCGATACAATAACCCAAGGCATCCGACCACGATGCAACGGGGTCAAATTCCCGACTTCGACTGCAGCCAGTGCGTGGCTCTGCGTCGCGATAACTTGGTCTTGAAGACGGAAAATGACACACTCTTGTATGCCCGATACGTGCACTCCCTATGATAACAAAATAACGGCGACAGGAAAGCATACAACTCGTTACTCAAGGCTGTTCGGCCCATGTCGTACGTGTCGGAGGCTGGTTTGATTTCGTCCGCCTTGCCCGATCCGGGATTCTCGACTTTAATCCAGATCACCCCTCCTCCAAACCAGTCAGACTATCCTCTAGTCCAATTCTGGCATCGCCACGAATTCCAGGCCTTTATGGACAAAACCAAGGGCGAGTCTAGTATAGATGGGCCTAAGCCCCGCGGAAACTCACGCGCCTCGCAGGGTATCAACGTCTCGATGCGCTACGTCTCTGACGAGAATGGTAATGTCATTGATGGGTATCGTGGGTCGGCTATTCGTGCCTTGGCCCTCGCGCTCTTAGGGCAGTTGGCGGCAAAGGGCCTCGCTTCCTGCAACCTGGGGCAAAGCTGGGCTGGACCTGCAGCGCAACTTTAGTGCTGCCATTTGTGCCCAATACCCGGAGATGCGCCTCTGCGCGCACGATTGGAAGGTGCAGTATATGGTGACAACCATGTACTCATCCTGGCGCACTCATCGCACAGGCGTCGGTATCAAGTCCGAGGCCGTTGACGATGGCTTACCTGTGAAACGGAGTCGTAATGAGTCAATCACCGATGACTCAACTCGCAAGCGTTCAAAAATTGCCAAAGTTTGTCTTTCAATGTACCAATTATATATATGCTCACTTCTTTCGATTCATCAGACAGCGGCGCATAAAAATATCAATGTAGGTTTTTGTGCTTACCAGCTTCGTGCGCTAACCTCAAGTACAGGTTGAGACAGAAACACCGGGTTCAAGCGACGTATCAGGACCCTCTCCCGTGATTGTAAGTTATACATATCAACGCGGTTTGGGCTCAATTAAATTTTTGTTTCACAGATCGTGAACCCTCTGTACGCCGGGAGTCAAGCTCGCTGTATTCCTACTTACTCCAGTTTCTTTTTCATTCTTAGGCCCGCGGTTGTGAACCCTGCACCTACGGAAACACCAGACTCAACCGCCGTGCCAGCGCCCTTTCCCGTGATCGTAAGTTATCCATATCAACGCGGTTTAGGCTCAATTAAATTTTTGTTCCACAGATCGTGAACCCTCTGTACGCCGGGAGTCAAGCTCGCTGTATTCCTACTTACTCCAGTTTCTTTTTCATTCTTAGGCCCGCGCTTGTGAACCCCGCACCTACGGAAACACCAGACTCAACCGCCGTGCCAGCGCCCTCTCCCGTGGTCGTAAGCTACCCATGTCATTGCAGTTCAGTTGCGGGTACTAAATTTCGTTTCACAGATTGTGAACCCTCTGTATGCCGGCAGTCAAGCTCGCTGTATTCCTACTTAATCTAGTTTCTTTTTCATTCTTAGGACCGCAGTTGTGAACCCCGCACCGCCGGAAACACCAGATTCAACCGCCGTGCCAACGCCCCCTCCCGTAATCGTAAGTCACTCATGTCGTTGCAGTTCAGTGGTGGTACTAATTTTCGTTTCACAGATTGTGAACCCTCTGTGCGCCCGTAGTCAATGTCCATGTATTCCTGCTTACTCTGTTCTTGTTAGCGCTGCGGTTTTGCATCCGCCAATCGAAAACTCACCAGTGCCGACCAGCACCGCAACCGTAGATTCGGTCCCCGCGGCTCCTGTGGCTGCCGCCGTCCCCGCCGTCGTCCCAGCCCTCGGCGCACCGCCATCTCTGGTAAAGCGGTCCAAGCGCAGCAAGCCGAAGGCCACACCCGGCCACTCGAGGACACCGAGGTAAGTAATGTACTGTTCTATCACGATGTCTCTGTTGATGCTTTCTTGTCGTAGGAACCTCTGCATGATAGATTGGTGCACCAAACACCCAGGAGGGGACCTCGACGATTTTAAACTGTACTGGGGTAGCATAGAGGGCACCGCCGACGAAAAGGTTCGTGAATCTGGCTCCGTTCTACCCACATCTTTGCAGAGATGGGTTGACGACTCCAAAAAAGCAATCAACGCTAAATCACAGGTGAGTTCACAAAGTTCTCGTCGATTCATGCACTTACTTTGGTTCCCAGGCTGCACAGTGATATTGCTACTTTTCGGGGCGTGGTTGTAGATATATTCAGATGTTTAGTAAAATATTTCAATGCATCCGCAAATTTCTACCTACATGGATGTGATTTGAAAGC
The DNA here is from genome assembly GCA_029233265.1 of Mycena alexandri. NCBI lineage: Eukaryota > Fungi > Basidiomycota > Agaricomycetes > Agaricales > Mycenaceae > Mycena > Mycena alexandri. The sequence goes on along the minus strand of JARJCM010000354.1, from coordinate 59,912 downwards.
GTAAATATATCTATCGATTTCGCTATACAAATACAGACCACATCAGCGCATCCAAAAATAACCGCATCCCTTCTGCCTCGATCCCCCTCCATACGAATAGATATTAATGCAATGAGATCTATGTATGCTAAATATTTTGGCAGGCGATATTTTCATTGTATCTCTATCTCTCTCTCTCTCTCTCTCGACTCCCCAACACGGACTTTTCACTGGGAGTACTCAACGTCGGAAAAGAAGGAAGGAAGGTCACCTCGAAGTTGGCGAAGAACAGAGTCAGTTCATGACCGCCGCTAAAATAGAGATCAGCAGACGGTCCCAGACGCGGATATTTCGCCTCGTATCCGACCGACGATAACAAGGAGCGGTACAACGAATGTGGTGATTTGCAGAGTTTGATCCTCGAAAATCACTGGGAAGGATTACAATAGAGCTGCCGACGCAGATTCCGATGGTTAAATGTATCCTGAATTAATTCTGTAACCTCAACCGTTCCTTTCATGGCCATCCAAACCGAGGTGACATGTTCCGCAGCATTTGCCTGCATGGATCAGTATATATGTGCGAGTGAAGAGTGAACCTTAGGCTTACGATAATCGGTAGGATCAACCCGATGAATGGTTTGGGGATGGAATACCGTTCAGCCGTTTCATCGATAGAGGCAACCACTTGAAATTGTGTCAGGATTCAACACAAATTCTGGAATAGATCGACAGCTTACGATAATCGGCACAGAACGAAGTCACGACCGTGGTTAGGAGCAAACTTTTGGATCCCAGCGGTCAGAATCCGAACGAATAACGAAGACGAGAAACGTACGCAACCCCAGCGGAGACAACACTTATTTTGGGGGGCCTCTGTTTCGTCTTCTTCCGCCTCGAACAGATATGCATGGGTTTTCAGCTTGAGAATGCAAGGTGAGTATAAATATGTGGGGGGATTCGGACGAACTTGGAAGGCGACATAGACACCGAGCAGAAGCAGTGCCGTCCCTCTGGACATTACTAGCAGACCACTCTGGTCTACATCGGCCTCAGTAGAAAACAGTAATGGTAACTTGTCTTTGGCACCGTCTGATGCCAACATATGTAGTGCTGTGATACGCCGCTGGTATAACGAGGGCTGTATCGGCAGCGTTAGATCGCGAAGAATTAACTGGGCTCATCGAATATACTGATGCATGCCAACGTCATAAGCTTAATAGGTTCGAGGTGAGGCTAGAGAAAAAGGTTGAAGGTAGGGAAGAAAGTCGCACAGAACTCGAACTGTGGGTTTTAACTCATGTAAGAAATGGCAAGTAAGTGCTTTTGTAAATTCTCTAACGCCTGGGCAGCAGTCACTTGGAGATTGCTCTCTTTGAATTTGAACCCCGCTGGCGGGACACGAGAGCTCGATCAAGAAAAATAAATAAGGCGACGAAACCTGCTAGGAAAGAGCAACCCAAAACCAAGAGCAAATTCGATAGAATAGATCCCAGCATCTAGTTCGAATGGGTGAGATATTTGACGAAGCAAAGGAGCAAAACATACCGATGTTTGCACAATTTGCAGTGCGCCTGATAGCACAGCGAATTGGGTAAAACGGGTGAATAATAAAACACGTGGCGACGCGACCTTGAAGCAGGGCAGCGATGCCTACGATGATTTCGACCGCATTACCGAAGGATGCATTGAGCAAACCGGCGAGCGTTTGCCTCAATTTCGCTGACTTTTGTTCCGTTGCTTCGCCGAGCAGCTAATACGATTTACTCACTACCCGATGATTCTGGCATCCCGTAAGCCCCACCTTTGCCAGCGGGATGATAGCTGACGGATACATATTAGCTGTGCAGTCCCCATGTTGGCGCGCGAAAGTAACACGCACCTATGAAACTGAAACCGAAACCGAGCGACGCATCCCACCCAAAAAAGTTGGCGAGGACAGACAAGGGTACAAAGAGCAGAAAGATATTTAGGTATGACCCAAAGAGGAAGAATTTGTAGGATTCTGCCCATGAAGACTCTCCTTCCGCAGCAATGAGAGTCTTCACGCAGTGGGCAAAAGTGGGGATCCATTCCCATTTCCAAGTAGCGCGGTGGAATCTGACGCAGAGGGGGGCATCGGGGGAAAGAGGAAGGGCGATAAGCAAGGAACGAGTGAGGACTTTGATCTTATAGCGCCTTGGGTATGGAGAGCAAAAAGTCCAAAGGAGAGTCGGAGCGAACGCGAGGCAGTGATTGAGGCAGTGTATCATAACCCCAAGTCACGAGGTCAACCCAGTCCGAGTCGATTTTGGCGGAACAAGAATTGGCGGTTAAGATCTGTCAGGTCGATCGTGTCGAGGTCCAGCAGAGTGATTTTTCCAAAGCCTGTTAGCACGATATTTTCCACTAGCGCGAACGAAGAGCCTGACGGCATTAAGCGCCGGTTTTCAGACATGCTGTACGGTTACTCACGGAGTTCGCAGCCTATGCCACCGGCGCCCAAGGAGGACCTTGGTCTCAGCGAGGCGTCCATGTAATTCTGGACCGGGTCACCGAGGATAGTTTTGGCGTGGGCCGTACGAGCTTTTGCAGTCGACATTCGGGTCGATTATTGCGGGGGTAGGATAAAGCACAATTACGTGAGTCTCGCAGTGGCTGCAGTGAAGGGTACAAGTTTGGAGAGCTCTGAGAACGCCTCCCTTGTAAAAAGACGGTGAAGGTACGGGACAAGCGCTACGCGAAAGATCACACATACGTCGGGTCACGGGTCAGTCACGCTGACCACTTTGAGCCGCAAATATTTTGCTCGTACATGATGTAAAAGTCGACGAGTCCGAATATCTTTTAGGACTTGTATATTTGAATCACAGCGCTGAGGCCATTTTAAGTTAGCTCCGTAACTCAAACCCAGTGAAAATCCCGCCCCGTTCCTATTCTGCGAACTCTGCCGAAATCTGACATGTTCCGCCATCAACTAAATTTAGCGCTCAAGCTGCACAATTCACAAACGAAAATGCAAAAAATCTAGAGTTGTCCAGAAAAATATCTCCCAAGTCCCTCACACGAGAAACTCAAAGTTCCTGAAAACAGAAGTCCAGAAAATCAGCTGTGCCGAGCTGCACTCATGATACGTAATGGCCGCGCGGCGTCGGAGTTTGAAATGCTCCTTAGTCGCTCGCGTCGCTCGCTGTGTCCTGCTCGGTTTCGGACGGTCTCCCTGGTCTCCTGGTCCCCATGCTTTGTACAGGTTGCCCGTCTGGTTGACTCGGAGTGTGGTCTGCATTCGCGTTATCTCGATACCTGGCAAGATCGCGTCTTTTCGCTTTCCCCGCGTCTTTCTATCCATTCTTGGCGCTCCGTGGCTTCAAGAACTTGAAGAAGATGATGATAGATCTCGGATAGTCTCGGATGCGCGCCATGGCGGCAAGGTCAGCAGGCCCTACAAGTACCTCACACTTGCGGTTTACTGATTGCTGGCGATCTCCGCCGATTTCGACCCGATGGCCCTCATTCCCACGGCGACACGGTCCCCTGGTAATACTAGAGCCTAGAGGACACGCGGACCATTCATACCTCGGTGCGTCTTGGTCGCGATTGTCGTTCTACTCAAATCAAGTGTATCGGCCCCACGATGTGTCGTGTTAGGTGCTGCTCGCTGGATGCCTCTGGATGCAACACCGCCTTCGACCTAATTCCGGCAACACCGAGCGCCCGTTCTCAAGGAGTCCCTCGCCTATGTCCGTTGTCTTAGGATTCAGTTCTATCTAGCTTATTGCTGTCCGCCGAAGGTACGCGTACTGCTTTTCGCTCGGTTCTACACTTACTTTGTGCGCAGCGCTCCTACACTCATTCCTACTTCACCCACGGAAAGCCCTGTGCATGCGGTACGACCGTGGCTTTTTCTGGACTTATTGTCTGACCCTTTAACGCAGATTCGCTGTCGTCACTTGCCCGCGAGCATACGGTAAGTCCTTAACCCTGCAGCTCAATTGAATACTTATCGTTTGAACAGACACACCGTCCCAGTAGTTCCCGGGATAGACGGGGGCGATGAATGGCGTCGCAGCGGTGATGTCACAACACGGCGGCGATGGGACGACACAACGGCGGCGCGCGAACTTGGCGGTAATGGGCGGCGCGCCGGACTTGGCGCAGTGCATGTGAGTGATCCGCAGTCTTGTAGTGTACAATTATTATGTACATTGGTTTATTTGCAATATTACTACTGTTGAAACTAGCGGGCAGATCCGAGCGGTACAGGGCAGATGTCGCCAGAAAGGTGGCGGACGATGGCGACCTATGCCAGATATATACAATCTGGCATAGTCTGGCATGTGGGCGAACCTCTGGCCACATCTGGCCACATCTGCCCGATTTTGGGTGGGCGGATATGGACAGACTGCGGCAGACCTGGCCAGAGGGGATTTTCACTGGGAGTACTCAAAGTGGGTGACTTACGCTACTCGAAATAAATAAATTTATTTGGTGGGACGTATAATGGTTCGGGGGCATAATTAAAATCCTCGTCCTCGGCGCGACGCGACCAACCCGTCCTCGGCGCATCCCATTCAACATCCCTCTGCGCTCATAACCTTTCCTCCACCGCCCATTCCTCCTCGTGATTAACGTTGTCGTCCAACGAAGGCCCGCCAGTAAGCCGCCGAGCCGCCGAGTCGCGCTTCTCTGCCTCCCGCTGCGCCTGAGCGGCTCCTGCCCACAGCTCGTCCCACAGCCCCTTCTCCTCTAATACGGGTTGTAACACGTCCGTGCGCCGCCACAACAGCTGCATCATCTGAGACGACTGCCACGGCGGCAACCGTGGATTGCGTTCGTGCATCATGTATGCGAGTACACGCGCCGCAAGCTCCGCGCGATGGCGTTGACTCCCCCCGCCTCCGAGCTTCGACGGGGGCAGAACAGCGTCGGGCCCGAAAAGAGGAGGAACCGGCGGCGCGGGGTACGCGGCAAAATCGAGCGGGTGAGCGGGATACCTGAGACGAGGATCTGGGTTGTTCGGAGAGCACGGTGCGTGGTAATGCTGGTGGACACGGGCCTCCATGCAGTCGTCGCGGTCGAGTGGTGTGGCTCGAGTCTCACTTTCCGGCTCAATATCTACGGTGGCGGCGATCTTCGAAGACGAGTAGTCGTATAGCAATGCACGCATGTCGTTGAGAAAGACGCCCAGCAGCGCCTGTAAGGTAGGTAGAGACGATGGGGGCATAAAACTGTCGTCAGCAGCCTCGACTGGGTCTTCGGGAGGGGAGAAGCGAGTCTTCGAAAATGTGTCATCAGTAGAGTCGGTTTCCACTGTCGCACTTTTCTCTGCTCTCTTCTGTTCGAGCCTGACAAACAGATCCGAATATGGCCACCAGAACGGAAATGAAATGTGCTAAAGATATGTGGTGTGCGAGGGAGGGCGTGAGTATGCGCCTCCAAAACAATGCGAAGGTGTGCGCGTGCAGCGACGAGGGTGGGGATGCCGTTAATCCTTGCATACACCTGCTGTGATTCAGGCTCGAGTGGAATCTGCGAAGACAAGTCAATCGAGAGAGAAACTGAAAAGGACGACACTTGCATTTCCTACGGTGTGAATCCATCGAGCAATCTCAGGGAAAGGAATTTGTCGGGTATGCACCAACACGCCAAGGATGGTGAGCGCTTAAAGTGCGAGGCGGACATGGTATCTCGCGCACGGAGGCTTTAGAGGCTCTCGGGGTTCATGAGGTGCGGCCGAGGTATACGCGCCGTCTGGGTCCGTGTAGGGGAAGCGGTTAGAGGGATCGGTCTCAGGGCCGACTGTACTGTCGGCTACGCGTCGCTGAGCCTCAATGACATCTTGGGACACGTAATCGCTCTCTGGATGGTTGACAATATTGGAGAGGACACCGTGAATGCGGTAGCACAAATCTGCGAAGAGGGAGTCGCTGGGTCGTATTCTTTCTACGTGCAGAACTGCGAGAAGACGGTGTAGGTAGTCACGGTCGTGAGGAGTAAGCGATGGGGCGGCGGGATCCGAGGAGTGCAAGATGGTGGGGAGGCTCTTGTAGAGCTGAAAGTCCCTTACCTGCTGCTCAAAGAAAGGGGCAGCGGGGACGAACTCACGCTGGTCCAAAAGGGTTCTCCAGCGGTACACAGTGGCCTCTCTCCGACGAGGGACGAAAAGTTTCCTCGCTCACAGATAGAGAGCAAGGGCAGTGCGGAGGGAGAGCTCCGAGACTATCTCGACGTCGAGTGAGAGTATGCCGGCATTTTTTGGAGATCGAGCGCGGTCCTGGCGGCCCTGTGTCTTGGGGATCATTTTCAAAAGTGCCTTGATCGTTTTATCGAGAGTGAGTGGATGCATGCGAGGTGGTTTGGCGAATGTGGTGGGTTCCGTGGCAAACGCGAGTAGAAAGTCCCCTGCACGGTCAGCATCCACGCGGAGAAGAGCGTGAACAGCGGCATGGGCAAGTAGACGGGGGTATGATTTTGATACACCTCGGAGGATCGCGAGAGCGGCAACGCACGCGCGGAACTCGTGGGCCAAGGTCTGTGAGTCCTTCCTCTTGGGTTCGGCAGGCCAGGACACAGGCTTGGACGGTAGGGAACGGCTGACGATGGTGTCAAGAGGTAAACCAGCAGACTGCGACTGGGAGGCCGGGCGGTCGTCGAAGAGGGCCTCGAACTCGGGAGGTAACGAGCCGTCTTTTGTTAGGCATCGGCGGGAGACTAGAATGGATGAACAGCCAGTGCGAACGAGCCCCGCTCTCACAAGCATTCATGCAAGTTCTCGCCAAAAAATATTCACGCAACCCAATCCGAGTCTGCTCCCGCTTGCGCTCGGGCGCCGTTGGCGTGGCCGGCGAGGCTCTTGGTGACGCCATTTTTGCCAAGTCTTGGCGCGACAGGATAGATGCGACGACTGGAGGCCGGCAGACCCGGCCAGACGGGATATTCACTGGGAAGCTTGAGGCGTGAAAGAGATCAGACATGGGTTTGCGACTGGCAAAGATCTATAGGTGGGAACTTCCCACTTAAGCTTGAGGGACGGTCACGGTGGTGGAAAGAAAAAGCGGGGAGCATGATGTGGACTCATTCTGCCGACCGTTCGGCATTCGGATCGGGAACAGCATGGAGCCCGATGTTTGGTGCGTGTTTGTTTGATGCAGATTTCAGAATAATATCGACGAGTAGAACCAAGCTGGTGTTTTGACATGTTAGGGCAACCTGCCGACCATTCGGCATTCGGGTCGGGAGCAGCGGAATCCCGATGTTTGGTGCGTGTTTGTTTGATGCAGATTTCAGAGTAATATCGACGAGTAGAACCAAGCCGGTATTTGGTCGTGTTAGGAGGCGTCATACCAATGACCAAAACGATGGGGATGGATGAATGGGGACCAAACCGATGGGGTTTGACCCCACAGACGGGGTTAAGTGTTGGTTTTCGGGTCGGGAGCAGCGGAATCCCGATGTTTGGTGCGTGTTTGTTTGATGCAGATTTCGGCTAATGAATTCTGACGGAGGGGGACCTTACTAAAGCAAGGTAACTGTAAACGACCGTCCACTTACCGATGGACGGACTTGATGATAGTTGCTGTCAAGAGAGAGAAAATAAGCGCCCATACCTTACAGGGACAATGTGATGGGTCCAAAGACGGCATGCTATGCCGGCTCCCACCCACAGCCACTGTTTGGATCATGGGAACCAGCATAGCATGCCGTCTTTGGACCCATCAAGCTCAACGTGTTTGGGTCATGGGCGCCTATCTCCTCCTTGCTTCCGCCCACCATGTCCACTCACCATGTCGGGCGGGAGCGACGCCGAACCAGCGCTGGCGGGAGTATATGTATATAGCATTAGATATATTACTACTGTCGTTACTACTGTGATAGTCATGAAGTGCGCGACGGTATCTCAGCCCCAGAATAACGACGGAATTACCGAGAAAAAAAAGATTAGTCTCGATATCACAGTGTACGTCGCAGACCGCGTCGTCGAGCCCGAGAACGAGGACCAGCGGCGCAGTGTGCAAGTAAGCTGAATGAACGCCCTCGACCGAACCTGGGACTCATGATCATGACAGACACTACAGGCCACCCAGAACAGCTCGGTTGCCCTTAACAGGCAATACGATTTGATGCGCTTTGGCGGGTGCGCACAAACAATGCGGCCTCCAGACAGGTGAGCTACTGTGCCACCCGACCGCATTCGTTCTTCTTAACCGCCCTCATCCAGGACTCTATCCACCCACTGCGCTAAAGAACCAATTTCCCAATGGCCAAGTCCAAACTCGACGACGTTGCATCGATGGCGACGCGCAGCACCACAAAGAGAGCGACGCGAAGCAATACCAGGGGATCGCAGCTTCACCCACCGCTCGAGACTTCGGTGAGTTTTTTTTTGGCACTCCGTGAGGATATTGAGGAATGACATCTCTATCTCGTTGCAGCAACTGCCCACCCGTCCTCGCGACCAAACGAAAAAACGACCTAAGAAAGCTGAGCAGGCGACCCCGCCGCCCGCTGTCTCGGACTCACAGACCCCATCCTCATCGGTGACGCTGAGCCCGACCGGAGCGCAAGAAACTGGCCCCGACGAAGGGCTACCCCCCCGTCGCTCCCCCTTCTTCTGCTACGCCACTGGACCCCACCACCCCTGACAAGCACCTCCCTACTCTAGCGCAAGAAACTGGCCCCGACGAAGGGTTGCTCCCCGTCGCTCCCCTTTCTTCTGCTACCCCACTGGACCCCACCACCCCCGACAAGCACCTCCACACTCCAGCGCAAGAAACTGGCCCCGACGAAGGGTTGCTCCCCGTTGCTCCCCCTTCTTCTGCTACCCCACTGGACCCCACCACCCCCGACAAGCACCTCCATACTCCAGCGCAAGAAACTGGCCCCGACGAAGGGTTGCCCGCCGTCGCTCCCCCTTCTGCTACACCACTGGACCCCACCACCCCCGTCAAGCACCTCCCTACTCCAGCGTCCCCCTTCCCTCCTTCCCCGGTGGCCGCCATCACACCGGACTTGGGAACTCTGAGCGACAACCAGCCACCCTCGCCACGGAAGTCCTTTCCCTCTTTTCCCTTGCGTGCGCCCCCAGCACCTCTTGACGCGCCCAACTTCTTCCCTGCATGGGGTGCGCGTGCGCCAGCACCTCGTGGCGCGCCCTACTTCTTCCCTGCATTGGGTGCGGGTGCGGGTGCGGGTGCGCTTCCTCCAGCGACCGCCCTTCCTTGCCTCGACTTGACTCAGTTCCAGCAACCGAGGGCCAAAGGTTACATGATCCCGAGCCTCCGCGCTAAGAAGCGCGTCGTGGACAACGCCATGGACGTCGACAACGCCGTGGACGTCGACAACGCCACTGACGTCCAGGTCGATGGTGGGGACGACCAAGTCAATGACGACCACGAGCACGACGACCAGGGCAGTCTGTTCAGCGACCTCGGCAAAGAGGGATACGTTGAGGTCGACTCGTCCAGGCAGCACCAGTACACCACACCCGACTCAGTCCATGACGACAGCCCCACCGCATCCCCGACTTACTCGCCCCGAGGGCTGAGGCCACGACGCACGCAGGGGCCCGTGGGCAACCACCCCAAGCACGAGCGCGGGGGGAGCGATTCCCCAAACGATACTGAAGACGATTATTCGCAAACGGAACAGGCCAAAGTGGGCCCGCGGCTCCACGCCCGCAAGCACGCAAATGCGGAAAAGCTAGCCCAGTTGAGGACGGAATCGGACTTGGACGAGTCGGAAAAAGAGTGGGAGCAGAGCCTCGAGAAATTGAAGGAGAAGGAGAAGGGGAAGGGGAAGGGCAAGGGCAAGCAGCCGGTGGTCAGGGAAGAGGATGAGGACGCGGACGACGAGGAGGAGTCAGCGCGCGTGCGTAAGGCAGTGGTCGCGAAGGGCGGGCGGAAGAAGAGCAAGAAAGCCTCAGTGGTAAACGTGGAGAGCGGCGCGGAGGACAGCGACACAGAGCACAATGACGTGGAGGACAGTGACGCGGTTGGCGCCATCAACGGCAGGGGGAATAAGGCAGGGCCTGTTTCTAGGGAGATCGTCCAGGAGCTACTCGAACTCAAGGAGCGCTATGAAGCGGACGTTGAAGAGCTCGCTAAAAAAATTCACAAGGGCAGCAACATGCTGTGGAGACTGGTCGATACCGCCCCATCCCAGTTCCGCAAGACGAGCGCTTGGAACATGTTCCAGCGATGGTTATACACGCCAGAGTCGGATGGCGGCCACAGGCAGAAGCACTCGGAGGACTGTAAGTCGTTTGGGTCGCCTGAAATACTTTTTATCTTTGACTCATCCTCGCCAGTGAACAAGCAGCAACGCGCGGAGCTAGACACGGCAGCGTACCACGAGCGACTAGCGGGCCTAGATCAGCACCTTTGGAAGGACAGAACGGCGGTCCTCAAACACCTCGACTGGCTGCAAACGTGGCACGAGAACCTCCGTACCCAGGTGATCAACAGTATGGCGAGCAAGAGCGCTCGCAACCGAATCGTCAAGTCAGCTGTCAAGGAGGGTAACAAACTGGTGGGCAATTGAGTTCGCCTTCTACACTCGATGCTGATTACGATTACGCAGAGTGAGAGGATGTGGAAGGAGGGAAACATCCACCTTGTCGGCTTTGTAATTAGCACTCAGGGCGGCAGCAAAGCGTTCGGGGCAACTCCAGCGTTCAGCTTATTGAAGCAGAGATACCCCAGTGATACTACGAAGACACTCCGAGAGCTCGAGTCGAAGCTACAGTACGTTTCTCTTAATTTTGCTCGCTTCGTGCCCGGGCTGATGGTGGATAGCGTGATGGAGCTGGAGCTCGGGGGTGCCAGCTCCATGGAATACTTGCTAGCGAACCACGACATACAACATTGGTGGAGCAGGAACTCATACCCCACCATCGAGAAAAGACGGGACGCAGGCCGTGAATTTGTTAGCAAGTTTTTGGCGAAAGATATCTGTAAGTGGCTTTCCGCTGGTTCGGTGGAAACGACGACACTGACGCGCGGAATCGGTTAGTGGCTATCCTGGCTGAGCGTGGCGAGCTAACGGGGGACGACACCACGAAGCAGATGCAAATTCCGTGGACAAGCTGGGCCAATTACGCGTTCAAGAATAAGATGCGGATGGAAAACTGGGACGACCAAATGGCCAGCGCCAACGTGTTCCCCAAATCGGGCTTTGTCCGAACTAAGTTCGACATGCCTCAGCTGCAGCGCGTTTTACCAGCCATGGAGGCCAGGCATGGAATACCTACTACCGAGGAAAACGACTCGGGGAGCGACGACGAAGACACGCTAGCCGCCGCCCAAGAGAATTTGGCCGACGAGGCGCTGCGCATTGTGGCATGGACGGAAGGTAAGAACCCCCTCTTCGCGGCCGCATTGCGACGTGTTCACTGAGAATGCGATTCATAGAGGAGTCCGCAATGTCGCTCGTGGAACAACTGGATCTCCCTTTGCTCACGACAACGTCGGGGGTGATCCTCTCCCACGTACACGACGCGCCCGGCTGGACGAAGGCTCGTCAAGAAGAAAAAGACAGAGCGGAGAAGGCGAAGGAGAAGGCCGCGGCCAAGCCGAAGACGAAGGCAAAGCGTGGCACCACCGCCACTGGCGCCTCGTCATCGGCCCCTGGCCGTAAGCGGAAGGCGAACCCCCCCCCCCATCGACGCCGCCAAAGAGGGAGCAGCTGCGAAAAAAGCGCGTCTGGAGTCGCCGCCGCCCGCCGCCTCTTCGTCCACGTCCGCTCCGACGACACAGCTTCGGTTCCGTTTCCGCTCACAGGGCGATCCAACACCCTTTTTCTGTGGCGAGTTTGTGCATGGCGTGGCGGACCAGACCGAGGCGGAAAGTCATCTCGAGTTTTTGGATGACGCGCGGCAAAGATGGCGGCCGCTGCCGAACACCAAAACTGGCTGCAAGTTTGAGGGAGAGGAGTGGCAGAAATTCGAGAAACACACCGTGCGATTGGGATTCTCCTTTGAGTAGTTGTTTTTTCCTCTGTTACCGGATGTATCGTGGCTTTTACGATAAATTTTACGATAACTTGGCGTTTTTGATTCCTTGTCACCACATTTATTTCCTTATTAGGACTTGGGCGTTGAGTCCGTTTTGGAATTGATCGTATCCCTTGTCGTGAAGTTATGTCCGCGCGTCCCACTCATTAGTCGTTGTAGTAGTGCAGTGCGTATGTATAGATGTACAATTACAGTAGTTGGAATAGTACGAGTCAGGACTTTGAAGCGCGCTGAAAGCGGTAACCGGAGAACAATGAGGCAATCACGGCCGCAAGCATAAAACAAGCACTGCGATGGTTTACCTTGTCGTTCACCTACCATGCCGCCCATCCGCACCGACACTACCCGGACCCACGCCACCAAACCTCTGCCTCACACATCAATGACCTTGCAGTCGTGGCTTAACATTCCAAACCAAGAGAGACCCGCGTCAATGACCATGTTGCCACCCAACGTTTCCCTGCAAACATTGATTCACATCCAAAGTGAAGAGAGGTGCGTATGGCTGAACAAGCAGGTTTGGAACAAGAAAAAGGTTGCTGGTATGTAACCCGCACCTGCTGTTTAACGTGGCTGATGGTGCATTCTTTTAGAGGACGCGATTTCAGAAGACGCCCCAGAGGCCACGGTCAAGCAGCTTGCCTACGCTCAAGCGCGTACGCATTGACCGACTTGACTCTAACGATCCTGCTGACTTCTCATTTGCAGGTGCGAACTACGAGCTGGAGTTCGGCTCGCTTCTTCCCGAGATTGCTGATCCCGCCTGGACCGCCCAGAGGAACCATATACTGACGGAACTGGATAACTTGAGTCAAGAGGCGGGTGCGCTCATGTCTCTCTCTCGCTCTAGCCAGCTGTTTTAACCAATCTTTGCATAGCGCTCTATTCGCCCATTCGCGACCGCAAGAAACTAGCACGATATCTCGCCCTCCGGAACAAGTGCGCGGCCAAGTTTCGCATCTGCTTCAATCTGGACGGCGCGTGGCGCGCTACACTGGCGCAGAAAACAAAGGAGCTGAGGGAGTACGAGATTCTGATCTCGGCGTCGAGTGGCAAAGCTGCCTTGATGGACGACATGGCCGGGGAGCTGTTTTGCTTCACCGTCATCAATCCCTATTGTGGGAGCGACTTGCGTCGCGTCGAGTTCGATCGATATCGTGCGTTCTCAACGTTTTATTGAGTCCGAAGTGGAAATTGTTGACAACATTTGAACAGTGCGACAACGGCTTATCGAGTTCACCCACCGGACGGAGCCCTTGGGTCCGACCTTGACCCACGACAAGTTCGAGTTCTACCTGCCCAATAACTTCCTCGAGGATCCCGACCCCGAGGAGCGCTACCTCTGCTGGTGCCGTCGTAAGCCTATTCCCACAATGTCTGATGCCTCAAAACCGTTCTTCACAGGTCGTATCTTCAAGGCAGACATTCTGGCGAGGGTAGCGGAGGCGCGGGGGAAGGCGGAGCAGGCAGCTCCTCCGCCTTCGCCCATTTCGGGTCGTTCATTTCACAATCACTAATTAACACACATTTCACTTTTATAATTGCCTAGCCCTGTATGTTACCATTTGTTGACTACACTTTCAATTCCATCACTGATTGATGTTGAGCCGGTCGATGCCGTCTTTCGACCCATCAAGTTGTGCCAGTGTGGTTTTGATTGACAGCCTTGCTGCTTGTCTCTTGACCGCCATGTCGCGGTAGTCTTAAATTACAGTCTCGTTGTATTTAGCTACAGAATCCATAGCACCCAACCACAATACAGCAGGAATAATTACGGGCTAGAAATATTCGTAGTGGACAACAAACAGGATAACTATTGTCAGTCAAGTCCATGCCACCTTGCATTTTTGTTCTGTGATTCTCATCAGTTCTGCAGTGTCGACGCGTTTACACGACTCAAAACAAGACCATCATTGTCAGTCGCGTCCATCCCACCTTCGCGTTTTGTGTTTATCTCATGATTTCTACAGTGTCGACGCGTTTACCCCGTAGATGGGTATCTTCAAGTTCAACAAAAAGGACATAGCTCGGGCGAAGCCGACATCGCATTGGACGCCAGTGCTGGTGGAGGGTCCGCGGGCCGCTCACTACCTTAGCCAGCCGAAGGCAGGCAAGGAGCCTCTAGTGTACCTGGCCAACGGGCGTACACTAATCCAGGAACTCGTCCCCGCGTCTTCCACCATACCTCACCTGGAAGTGCCTGGACTACCGGACGACTCTTTCGTATCCGAAGATTTGGGACGGATTTTTTTTGGAGATGGCGAGGACATAGAGACGCCCAGGTCCCCACGAATGCAAGGGGGCCTATCGCCAAGCAAGCAGAGGAAGGAACATCAGTGGACGACATGGCAAGAAAAAGTCATCCCCGGCTTGTATACCGTTTTGGAGCTCTGGCACAAAACCATGGGCTTGCGTGACGCGGACGGCTTGAAGCGACCCTCCGTTCCTGAGCGCCGTTGTCCCTGCGACAAAAGTGTTCGGTTGAGCATTTCCGTGATCGCTTTCACCAGTAAGTCCGCCTTCGCTGTCTGAAAATCTGGTGCTTACAATTCTATTCTTCTCAGCTATCGCGGACGTGGAAATTGAAGCCTGTGGATGCTACCCGGCGGCGGAACAACTTCTGCGCTCCGGGCTGTTCCCTTCGGCACCTTTACGTCCCAGCGTTGCTGTGGATCTGACCCTAACCACCCAAACCCTAACCTTTATAAATATCCCTGACCCTCACCTGAACCAACCCTCACCCTAACCCCAACCCTAACCTGTCTAGACTTCACTCAGTGCTTATTCAGAGTTTTGCATGGTGTGGTATATTGCCATCACAACAGTATTTCTTATCAGCCCTTTGGCTCAGTTGGTTTGTGTTCTGGTCTCACTTTTGAGGTGAAACCAATAGGCTTTTGGTTCAATCCCGGCCGGTGCCCTTTATTAAAATTGCCTAGCCAGAAGATTTTGTAAAACGGGATGTGGTCAAGGCCAGTAGATTTTGCAAAAGACCCTTTATATGAGGTGAGGGTGCTCGAGTTCGCCATGAAGCTCTTCGTACGCATGCCGCCCAACAATACTGCGTGGACCCGCGTCGCTAGAGGATTTCTTGAGTAGCTTGGGTTACACTCTGGAGAACAAGGTGCGTGGACTTTCATTCCTGCCTCTAGCATGGTGCTAATAACACATTACAGGGTGCATTGCGGAGGCACTTCGCCAGTGCCCTTGGATGGTATAACCACTTGCGCCATCAGGTGGATCATGCGCTCGACGACCAGATCGAGATCTATCGCCAGGCTTGGTTGGAGCGGCAGTCGGTCGACAAGAGCGGCGAGCGCCAGGAGGCTGGCAACCCGCCTTCCCCACAGGCGACTGCCCCAAACCCTGACGCCGGGCGAGAGAGAGGACGCCGGCGAGCAGGCTGACCTGTCTCTCGCGACCCTTCGCCTTCGCCGACCCCGGCAGCACGTAAGGGTAAGAAACGACGACGCCAGCCATCACCTGAGGGTCCCGAAAACCCTTTCAAGAATCCGCCACCGCGAACTCGCCCAAGTGAATATCTGCGCCAGCGTTGCGCAGCTTGCTTTGGAAACGTCAAGCACAATGCATCCGCCACGTAGGTGCCTGTCTTCCAGAGGGCGAAATTGTTGCCTAATAAATGAGTAGGGCTGATATTTTTGTCTGCGTCGACGCCTGTTTTACCCAGAAGAGGAACAAAGGCGCGGCAGATCCAGCCAAGTTCCACCCCAACACCCACTTCATCCCAGAGCCGCTCAGTGTGAAAATGGAGCATTACGTGGACGCGGTTCGAGACACGAAGCCTGCAAACAAGACGCAGCCCGCTAGCAAGAAGAGGAAAGCCACTGTAGAAGAAGCTCCAGACGAAGAGGACGCCGCCGAGGACGGCTACGAGTACTCGCTCAAGGTGCCGCGCTCAGTCCTTGACGCCTGCGAGGCGTCCTTCACCGCTGCGGACCAAAAAAGCGAGAAAGCGAGCACCCAATTCTACGACGACACAGCGCTGATGGCTCTCCTATGTCGCCACGACCGCGTCCTTTGGCTCGTCAACATGCATTCAGCGGGCGAGAAGCAATTCAACGTCTGGCTGCTCCTGGAAACCCTCTTCCAGCACCTGCCACCGGACATAACCGTTGGCCTGCTGTACGACATCGCCTGCCAGCTAGAGCGCTCGGCGCTGCGATGGGGATTCCTGGATCGATACATAAAGCGATTGACATTCGCCGTCGCAGTTTTCCATGCCTTCGGCCACGACTGGGCGTGCCAACTTATTAACCACCCACGCAAGCGTGTGGGCTTTGGCTTTACCGACAGGGAGGGCTGCGAGCGCTTCTGGCACTCAATTAGCCACCTCATCTCGTTGTTGCGAGTCTCAAGCGTGTGTTCTGCTCCGCTGGAAGATATACGTCCTACTTAATATTATTCGCAGTACCATCACCGACTATACACCCTGGACACACAGGTCAAGCACACGGATGAAGAGACCCTATTCAAGCACGGCGAATGGAATCATCGGCGCGCGCTCCATAGCCGCGAAAAAAGGCGGGCGGCGCTGGAGGTGCTTGCAGAGTGCGGCGAGAGTAGAGAATATCTGAAAAAGCAGTGGGCGGAGCAGGTGAGGGTGCAAACGAAGCCGGTTGCCCGTAAACATTGCTTTCTCATTTGTGGGAATCACAGCACTTATTATCTGTGCAGGACGGTCCAAGACTCGCGGACAAAAGGCGGTGGCTGCAATGACCTCTATAATCTCGATGTCGATGATGCTATCTGGCAGGACATCGGTTTGGATGGCGCGGACGACAGTAACGACGAGTTGCCCCCACCGTGGCTCGCAGATGCCAAAGTGCGCAGTGGCATCCAAGCAGTACTGCAGCTGGATAGGGCGGACGAGGAGGATGCGATACTGTTAAAGGAGCGGTCATCCTTGCGCAGGTGGTTCGCCGAAGAATGGGAAGTCTTGGACGTTGCGATAGCCCAAACACGTATGTGGAATCCTTTAGATGGGCAACTTTGAATTGACTGGTGAATCGACAGAGGGCGCAGAACGATACCAATTCGCCCGGCGGCGCAAACATCTTATCCGCCTGTGCGCAAGGTGGAGGAAATATCTGCCAGATGAGGAAGACGGCTTCCTCTGGGGACCGAGCGCCGAAGAGTTGGCCGATTGCATGATTGAGGATCGTACTGCGGCGAGGGGTAGGGACGAATTCGACCCCGGACTGGATGAGGGGGAGGGCGACTCGGAGGACTTTGAGACGTTGGACGCTATCGATAACGCAGACGCGTATCGCAGCGAAGATGATAGCGGTTTGGATGACTCGGACCCCGAATCCGACTGATATTTACTGTATCCTTACCATTATTTAATTTGTTTCCAATATTTCCCCCTGCGCTCTTAAGTGAAGACATTCAAAGACTTTCGCGCGCGCTAAACTTGTTTTCCATTGTTCCTACAGCGTATGCCTAATCGGGATGAAAACCGATGTCCTTAAAGGGGTGAGTGGCAATTGCGCTTCGTCCCTTCCACCTTTCTAACATGCCCGCTAGCCGCACCAAAAAGCGTTCCGCCACTGCCCAAACTAACGCCTCGGTGCCTGTGCCGCGCATCACCGACCCGTACGCTCCACGAGACGAAGACGATGTATACCCGGAAACCTCCGCCGAGAAAGCCGCTACGGAGGAGGTGCGAGCGGACTTCAACCGCAAGATCGTCCTCCTGCAGAAGAAACACGGTGTGTCGCGGTGCTGTGGACTTTCGGTGACTGACGTCAATCCCAGAGACGCTGGTGGCGGCGACATCGACATCGAATGCCACTGGGGCTGACGAAGGCGCGGAGCGAGATGCAGCCATCTTCGACAGTTATTGGGACCATCAGTCCGCACGTATGTGGTTTTATGCCGTGGAGATCGAGGCCCCACTCACTATTTTTTTCAGTGCAAGCATATGAAGACATATATGGGAAGTTCCTTCCAGACGCAGATGTCTCCGAGTGGATGGTGCGGAAGAAGATTCGGGAGACCGAGCTTCTCAAGCTACGGGAGGCCGCAGGTAAGGCGGATTGGGCGACCGAAGTCCTTGCCACTGACCTGGGACATGACAGGAGGCATCGAGGAACATGATCACCAAGATATGGTGTTGTACCTGGCTCGAGGTACGAGATTGTTCGCTGTTGCTGTCGGTAGAATGTGCGGACCGTCGAAGCAGAAGGTGCTTTTGAGGACGACTTTGGCCACGAGTTCTCAGGCAACGACGGTCTCGATGGACACTTCAAGCGCATGGCGCTCCACGCGTCGTCGGCGCAGGAGCTGGCACTGTGCCACGACAACGACAAGCCCCGGATGCTCGCAGCCGCAGCCCTTCCAGTAACCTTCGACATTTACAACCCCTACAAGGAGGGTCACCCAGATCGGGAGGCTTTCGATGAGACATGTAAGCCTCATAGTATTGGCGCTACTCCGCTACTTCAGAGACTTATTTTTCCTAGTTCGTGGGTATATGCCGGCCTATTGGAAGAATGACCCCCCTGCTGGCAACGGGAACCCAAATGTAATCCGGCTGAGCTTTCGGAATCCCGGAGTCGACACAGAATCCATCCTACGTGGCTATTATGACAGTGAGTTTCACCCAGGCAAACCTTTATGATGTTCTTGACTCCCGACCTACCAGTGAAATTCATCGAAGAGGATTAGCAAACTGCAGCGCTGTACCATTGGGAGGTCGCCGCTGACCGAGTGGGAGAGAAACGTTGGAATACTCGGTCCCCGTTCGTGCCGCGAAAATTACTGTGGAAGTCGAAATAGCGCTGTAAATAGCACTGTAAATACCATGTATAGTTTGGTCCCATTTCTTCACGTCGCATTTTTCCCATATTAGGACGTTGGCGTTGAGTCTATCTTTGGCAATGACGTTGATCGCTCCGTTCCGCTGGGCTGTCCGCCGCTTGTGTGTCGGCTTGTGTGGTGTTTACCCTTTCGGATGGCAGCCACAGATTGATGGCGTTTGTGGTGGCCCTGGTGTTCCCTCTTCGGACGACAAAATAAAACCTCAGTTCCCATTTGCGGCCACAATGGTGAGTTGCGCGATCATTCGCCGCGCGTATTTAACTAACACAAGTTCTGCGTAGAAAGGCCAGTCGACGACACCACTTTCAATCTCCCCACCCCAACGATGCCATTTCCGTATAAACATCTCATCGACTATTGCACCACCCAACAGCGCAACGCCCTCCGCTACGACATGAACTTCGTGGACGATGACGATCCCAACCATAAGTTCTTCCTTACTTGGAGCGAGATGCAGGCCGAAAAGAAGTGGCACCCTGCGTCGGACACACCCTGCTCCATGTGCGGTCTGTTCGTCGCTCTGTTCGGCTTCGGCTGCTACTTCAAGAACACGATCGAGCCCGAACTGGGCTCACACATCATCTGCCACATCTGCAAGGCATGCTTCAGATTCAGCGATTCCAATCCCCGCTTCGACTGGGAAACCATGACCACCACCGCGCCACCCGTCAGTGCCGGCGATCCTTGTTTTGCTGATCCGTCGCTAACATCCCTTCGGTCAAGTGCTCTTGCCCACCGGGTTTTCTGGCTTGCGGGGATGCATACACCGACTGCGCGTTGCATGCCAATGGTTCGTGCCTCCCTCTTCTCTCTGACACACCCCTTGGTCTAACACATCCTCAGTGCCGGTGATAACACCCGCCCCCGCTGGCTGCGTGGAGGGGCGTGGTCCGTTGCTGCGCTCCGAAGCACGCGAGACGATGTACCAACTTGTATTCAATCTCCATGACGCTTGCGACAAAGCTAAGTGGGGGACCGAGGCGAAACGCCTCGCCAACGAACGGCTGGCAGCCTTCAATATTCACTACGACAACTTCCAATCGGATCCCAAGTGGGTGTTCCCCGAGACGTTGGCCCAGCTTTTCGGTGCGTGTTCCTTGACTTCATTTTTTCTGCGCTGACGTTGTGCTCCTTAGTTAAACCGCCGGCCAAGTCTGCTTTAAACGTCCCGAGCACTGCCAAGGGCCAAACCTCGAACGCGAAAGGTGTTTCTTCCCCTCGTGCCCTCGCCTTCTTTACTCACTTGGACTTCATTTTTTCTGCGCTGACGTTGTGCTCCTTAGTTAAACTGCCGGCCAAGTCTGGGGAAATCAAACACTGAGGATTCGGCCACCCCGACCTACACAGGCCCGGTTCGCCGTACGTACGCACGGATGATCCCTGACGGTCACCCATATGATTATTGTCGTAAACGCCAGTAGATTACTATTTAGCTCTTATCTTCGTTGTCTATGAACCTTATCTTTCCGTCATGTACATCATCATTGCTTCTCCTTCTTTTCAATCAAATTGGTTTCGTAACCCCACAAATTTCCTTATTCGTCACTTGGCGTTGAATTGTTTGCCTGTGTTTACTGAAGGTAGAAGCAAATGATTTTAACTGAAGGTGTGTTTCCGTTATGTTTCCGTTTTATTTTTTGTAGTGTTCTAATCGTTTTTTTCGTAGATTTCATTTCTCAAGTTGATCGTAGATTCAGCGTAAGCATGCTTCGCTTTCAATCGGTGGAATGTTCAACTAACCATCCGTTCACTCAGAACTCGCTCGCGCCCTCATGGGATTCGAGGTTCAAGTAATACCAACGAAGTTTTCAATTTGAGCTTTAATTCATGTATTCGTCGCGTGCCAATCTGCGGCAGACGCGCCAGAATGCGAGGCAGAGGAAACATGCCCGACCCTGGGATCGTTCCTCCTGCCTCACGAACTGTAGCGTCTGTCAAAAGGTGCGCGCTTCATGGGTGGACCGTCTGTGCCGCCCGTGAGGAAGAGCGGGGCAGGCCTGTTTTAGTAAAATTAGCATTTCTTCGACGTAAGTACAGTTCAATATTTTTTGGCTCGATTGAATGTTCAACTAAATCCGGGTCTTCTTCCTTCAAGCGATTTGTGATTTCAAGTATACCGTGAGTGCTTCATTCGATTCAAATTCGTCATCTTGCTCAAAACATAGACTTTGTTTCAGATAACTTCAGCAAATCACTTCAACTGCCGGGAAATCCAAGTTCTGGTCGTTAACCTATCTAGAAGCCAGCCGAGTTCAATAATAATATATCTAGTTACCAAATCATTGACCGACGCCCTGAGTGCATGGAACTACGGAGAAGATCAGCATTTGAGGGAGAAAAATGATGCGTACCGTTATACTGCGTACCGAAATGAGGAATTAGCTATTCAACGGGAAGGTTGTACGCTACAAAGGTGCGTAGCAGTACACTACGCGGCGAAAAGGCTGCTAACTATTGTACGGAAGGTCGTACATTACAAAAGCTTCAAGAAAGCAGGGTGTACAAATATGCTACAGGCCGAAATCGGCGGCGAAGGTTGCCAAGAAAGGGTGCGTACAAGTATACTACAGGCCGAAATTGGCGTTGAGCATCCCACAAGAAACGGTGTGTACAAGTTCACTACAGGCCGAATATTCTACAATAGTATCCAAGAAACGGTGCGCACAAGTATACTACAGGCCGAAGTCAGCAGCAGAGCTAAGAAATTTACAGAATGGGACTATGCTACAGGGTCAAAGGAGTGCGGTGTCTAAAAGACAAGGTGATAATCCTCGAGAGGAATACTGAAGAGAATTGAAAAGGCGCAGATACGGATATTAGTGGAACTTACATTTGAGCTCCAGCTTCGCCAATGCGGGCGAGGAGGGCGCGAACGCGCGCGCGTATGCGCCGAAATGAGCCAACGTCGATGAAACGCCAATATTCCCGGTGGCGCTTGTAGCATCCGGAGCAGGCGCGAATACTGTGTCGCGCGCGGGAGAGGAAGTCGAGATGGATGAGACGCTCTTGAGACCAGTGAGGAAAGGGAAAGACGAGGCTGCAAAACAGGACTTACCGATCCGGTAACGCTGCTGGGTGGAGACAAAAAAGAGCCATATGTGAGTTTGGCCCTGGGAATCACAAATGGCGTAGTTCTCGCGCCGCGCGAAGACGTCCTTGGCAACGCCGAGCTTCACCCGGAGCGCGTGTCTGAACTGGGCAACGGAGATGGTAGCTGCGGTGAAGGCGTCATAGATGGATGTGCGGACGGACGCGCAGCAGTAGAGGTGGCCGGGGACGCCGTCGCGAGCATAGAGGCCGCGGTTTTGGAGGTGCAGCTCCGTTTGCTGCTTGGGCTTGGGGGAGCGAGTGATGACGCGGAGGGCCCGGGAACGGTCACCGTTAGCAACGTGCAGGTTGATCTGCTGCTGGGCAGCTCGACAGAGGCGGCAGGAGGCGGCAGCGGCGGCGGCGGCGCGACGGCGCGGGGCGGAGGTATGGACCATGGTGTCGGTGGAAGACGAAGAAATCTGAAAATTCGGCTAAAAGAGGCGCGGGAAAGTGGAAAAAGCCAGAGGGACCCAATGGAAGCCAGAGAGACTAGTTGGGGAGCCAAACAACCAAGAAGGGATGAAGGAGGAGTCAGAGAATGGAGGGAGGAGGCTCAGAAGGTGGAGGGAAGGCTTAGAAA
The DNA here is from genome assembly GCA_029233265.1 of Mycena alexandri. NCBI lineage: Eukaryota > Fungi > Basidiomycota > Agaricomycetes > Agaricales > Mycenaceae > Mycena > Mycena alexandri. Next base: position 37,432 of record JARJCM010000354.1, on the reverse strand, counting down.
GGAGGGAGGGCAGAGAGAGTGTGGTGGAAGAGGGAAAGAAGGCCCAAACATGTGCACGCAAATGATCCTGGCTGCAAATTCACTCAGGAAAGTCAAGGCACTCAGGAAAGTTGGCGGGAGAACTCATAGTCGACTGGGCGACGCGTCGGTGACCCGCCCAGCTGACATAATAAATAGGCGTGCTTGATTAGCGCGGAGATCTGTGTCATCGGCGCTTAGTTGTTGACGCTGGACGTACGGCATGCCGTACCGTTACATGCGACAACTCAACAGGGCGGTCGTTCTACCCCCGTGTCGAGTACGGGCTGGTGGTCTGGTACGAGCCAATACGGGAGAAGGCGGGGAGGAAACGGCTGAAAGGGGCGGTAGGGGTTGCGAACCGAACTTTCGGTGAGTCTCTCCAAAGGATATTTCCGCCAGAATCTCACATGCACCAAGGACATCAAATCCAAGATCTCGCTACAGACAGATATGTGGACAACGTGTGCAATGACATTCACGTTCGCTGGCACGATTGCAAACTTTATAACGTCCGACTGGGAGCTCATCGAACGTGTAATCGACTTCCACCTCACTGAAGACAAGGAGCACGAGGGCGAGTATGCTGCGCTCGGTCTGGCGAAGCAGCTAGCAAATTTCCAGGTCCTAGAAAAGATAAGTTTCCGTCTCCATCTGTGGTTGTCGTCGTTTAATAAATTCCTTTCACCTCATAGCAGCGGCCATGGACAACGCCCCAACGAACGATGTCCTCATCCGAGCGTTGTCCCGACTTCTGCGGGAAAAGTTTGACATCCAATTTGTGCCTGAAAATTCACAGATTCGCTGCTTGGCTCACGTAGTAAACCTCGTTGTGCAGAAACTCTTAGCCGTGTTCGAGGGGGCAAGCACGGAAGACAACTACCTTTCCAACAAGGATCTTCCCTTTCATTACGATCCGGCGCTCGACCCCGATCTGAACGAGCGCGAGCGGGAAGTATTCCCTGATAACGCGGATGCGAACGGTAACTCGGAAGACGAAATTGCGGGTTTGTTGAATGACCTGGCGCCCGAGTTCGAGAAAATGTCTCCGCTCCAGAAGGCGAGTAATCCCTCTTGCCCAACCATTTTTTTAGTTCTAATTAACCCCAGTTACGGACCACCACTACAAAAATCTGCTCCTCACCCCAACGTCGCAAGCGGTTCCGGACTACAGCGGAGAAGGTCTTCGGTGCCGACTTGGCGCCCTCGGGCCGGAAACTCGCAACACTGTCAGTTGTGCGCGATGTTAGACATTGTTGGAACTATACCCAGGCGATGATAGAACGTGCCCGACTCCTTCGAAAGGTGGGTATCTAGTTTCTTCTCAATCTACTTGACATAGTATTGGCGCAGGCGATTGACAGTTGGGTCCTTGAGCGGGAAGAGCTCCGACCACTTTATCTCAAAAGCTCTGATTGGGACTTACTCGAAGCTTTGGATAAAACCCTCAAGGTTGCGTTATAAATTATACCGTGCTCTTGAGCTAACTTTGCGTTAGGTTTTTACCCAGGTCACATTGCAGATGTCGCGTTCGCGGACACCGACTCTCCCTTGGGTTCTCCCGATGTACGAGGGGATGCGAAAGCATCTTCGGCGGTGCATGGACGAAGGCCCTGCCTGAGGCCCTTCGTACCGCATCCGAGGTGGCGTCCGAGAAGCTGGAAGAGTATTACTCGAAGGCTTGCGAGTGTCAACCGAACATTATCGCAACATGTACGTGTTTTCTCTGTCTGGCGCGCTCTGAGATGAATTTATGGCGTGGTTCCGAAAGACGGAGTCTGATCCGACTACCTCTACTGAGTTAAGCGCCGCTCGAGCCAAGATACTCTTTGAGCACGCGTATGTGTCATACTCGCAGATTCATGGTGCTGACAGTCAGAGCACACCTGCGGCACCTGTCAAGCGCGCGCGCCCTGGGACTCTTGGTTCATTCCTTGACGACATATGCATGGTAGATGTTGCCGATACCGTAGAGGCTGAGGCGGTGGTGCCCGAGATACAACGATTTTGGGATGCATTCAAAGGCTATGGCGGCGACCCCAACAACCCGCTGACGTGGTGGAAGGTCAGTGTTTCGAGCTTTTTCCCTGACTTTTTGACGAAAATTCTGTTTCCAGGAACACGAACGCGAGTTCAACATTGTATCCAGGATGGCCCGTGACTTTTTGGCCATCCCAGGTACCAGCGTCTCCGTTGAGCGCTTGTTTTCGAGCGCGCGCCACCTTTGTCATGAGCTTCGTGGCTCGTTGAAACCTGAAACAATCACGCAGGCAATGCTCACGAAAATGTGGATAAAGGAAGGGTTATTGAAGGAGGCATCATTGGAGTGTGGTAGAGGCTAGCGCTATATATTTTACACCCCCAAAAAATACTGTTTGAAACGGTTTGAAACGGTTTCAAATGGTTTTATTACCGTTTCCGTTTTAGTTTGTGTTGTGATAAGCGGATAAGCGGGGAGGGCGAGATAAGATAAAGAGGTAGGTGGCTAAGTTTGCAATAGCACTGATGGTTGGAAGACTGCTTTAGAGCAAACAGATGCTCTAGCAGGATTGTACTGCAGGCTTATATACTACAGAATGTAACTGGAATATTCTACGTCTATCTACTTGAACTGTCGGGGTTACTAATTAATTGCCCGAAGGCCGAGCTGCCAATCTATAATTACAACACTCTCCCTCAGCGAGGACTCTACCAATACTATACCCATGATTGACTCATGCTTGACAATGACTGAAATTGTGGACTGGTCAACTACCCTGCACCAAAGTTTCCGACTGCCGCAACACTCTAAATCACTGCATCAAAGTTGTCGATCAATTTGCGAGATTTAGAAAGCATAGTCGTTTGCTTCATCGGTCTCGAAGACGAAGTTCGCCTGGTCCTGTGGATCAGATGCGCAAACGCGTGCGATGTGGCCTTTGCCACCGCATCTGTTGCAGATGGCATTTTTCCACGATGGGGATGAAGTCGTGGGTGTGGGAGTCGGGTAGGAATTGCCGTTGGAGCGGAATGATTTTGGAGTGTGGGGGTGATGTCCGGCTACTAATCCAATGCCAATTTCTGGCTCTCCGTTGCGGTTGTTCCGGCGGCGTTCCTTGGTAAGAATTGCGGAGATGGTGGTTTTGGACTCGGGGGGTGTGGTTCCAGAAAGGGTGGATCGCACAAATGCATCCCAATCAGGAGGAAGGGAACTGAGCAAGGCAACAGCGAAGTCTTTGTCGGTGACTTCCTGTCCGAGTGATTTCAGCTCTCCCTGGAACTGGCGCATCAGTTTGATATGCGGCTCGAGAGCGAGATCAGCAGGAGCGCGGGTGCTGTAGAACTTGTGGCGGGCTAGTACAATGCCCATTTGACCCTTAAGCTCGAAAAGGTGCGAGAGCATTTCCCATGCACTCAGAGCATTGGTCTCTCCCTGGATGTGCTGTACGACATCGGGAGCTACGCGGAGTCGGATCGCGGACAGTGCGCGGCGATCAGCCTTGTTCCACGCTGTCAATTCCGTGGCGGTGGTGGGAACCGTGAAGGTGGCATCAACATGGTCGTCGAGGCCAATGTCGGTCAAGATATCCAACATCTGGACTTTCCATGCAGCATAGTTTTCACTGCCCTGGAGGACCGAGATATAATTTTTGTGGATGGGGTCTGTGGTAGTCGACATCTCGTCTGGGTGATCAGTGACGGAACCGAGATCTGTTTGTGTTGTGATAAGCTATGGCAACAGGGACTGGACAGCTCAACTTTTGCCCCGTTGAGCACTTTATGTATGATCCCCGGATCGGCTAACTCTATGGGACCCCAGAGACACCTTGCATACACAATTGAAGGGCCCAGGTGTTTACTAGAAGCAGAATAGAACAGCGGCGGGCAGAGGATACGATATGAACGGAGGCAAATTATAAATACAAGAAACCAACGTATTCACTACTTTACGGGGAGAAATCTAGTAGCGCCAGATGTAGGTCAGACCGAACCTCATCGCCTCTCCAAAGCTGTGATCTGCATTGCGTTGTTGGTGGGTCGGGAGGTGTACGAGAACAAAAGAACAAACCTTGTAAGTTTAGGGACGGGGTCCTCCTCGTCCTCCTCCACCGCCGCATCCTCCTCGGCCTTCATCGCGTCTTCGCCCGCAGCCTCATCGCGCCATCTTCTCCCGCGTCCGACGAATGTCCGCCTCGATGCTCTCCCGGATCGCGAGCTTGGCGGCGCGCTGGCAGATCTCCGTGAAAACAGCACCAGAATGCCCGGGCGTGCTCTTGGCCAAGAAGTCGAGGTTGACCTCGAGCGAGACGGGGGAATTCTTCAAGCAAGCCCGGAGGATGTCCAGCCGGGAGGCCTTGTGGGGAGGGGGATGTAGATGAGCTGGTCGAGACGACTGATGAAGACGTTCTTCTTGGCATTCATCTCGGTCAGGATCTGGTTCAGGACACGGTCGCCCACGCCTCCACCATCACCGTTTCCACCGCCACGCACCTTGGCAATCGAGTCCAACTCATTGAAGAACATCAGACAAGGTGCCGCCGCCCGCGCCTTGTCGAACACATCACGAACGTTCGCCTCCGACTCACCGAACCACATGGTGAGCAGTTCAGGGCCCTGAGTATCGGTCAGGAACTACGAAGCCTCGGCATTGAAAAAATAAATACCTTGATCGAGATGAAGTTGGCATTGCACTCGTTGGCAATGACCTTGGCAAGCATGGCCTTACCCGCATGGCCTTACCCGTACCAGGAGGTTCGTAGAACAAGACGCCCTCGACCACCAACATTGCCGTGGGCACCTCCATGACCGTCTCGTGCAGCGCCGAGGGGGTAGACGTCCCAAGCACAAAGCGGAGCGACAAGGGAAGACAAACCTGCTCCAGGTCAACATCCCCAAGCTTCATGTTATTGGTGTGGATGCGGAGAATCTCGAGACGGCCGGTTGGGTCAGGAATACCAATGTCGAGCTCGTGATCGAAGCGACCAAATCACCAAAGAGCAGGGTCAATGGAGTTGGGTCGGTTGGTGGCGGCCATGACGACGACGTTCGAACGGGCCATGAGCGTCCATGAGGGTGAGGAGCTGCGACACGACACGGCGCTCGTCTTCACCATTGGTCTAAGAGATACATGATCAAGAACCGAATTCTGTTATAAAAGACGCGTACGTTTACCTTTTCACGCTTGGGTGCAATCGAGTCAATCTCGTCGATGAAGATAATGGCGGGCGAATTCTTATCGGCCTCCTCGAACACTTTTCGCAGATTACTCTCACTCTCACCAGCCATCTTGCTCATGATTTCGCGGCCGTTGATGAGGAAGAAGAAGGCACCGGTCTCGTTGGCCACGGCCCGCGCCATGAGAATATTGGAGCGAGACTTGCCCTTGTGGATCACGGTGTCTTGCGCGACAATGCAGAGTTCGGCGGGGTCGGGTTTCCGTCACCTTGAATTTGACTGTTCGTATGCCACCGCGGACGAATGCCAGTTGACGCGCTTGCCGTATTTTATGACGAGACAGGCGTGGACATCAACGAGGTCGCTGAGCTTGACGAGGTTGTCGCGGGCAACTTCTTTCACTTTGAATACCGCCCCTGAGGACGGTGTCGCGCCGTTTATTCCACCATTTTCGACGGTGGTGTGCAAGTGGTGAGAAGGCAACGTAACACAAGCTCATCCGAAATAAACTTGACCACACAAACGCGACACGCGTAGCTTAAGTTTTCTGGAGACTCAGGCAGACTCAGGCGTATGCGGCGATCTGATATATCACAGGTCCTATGGTTACAAGAGGTACGCGATATATCACTCTTCTGCTTAATATATCAGGTCGCAGGAACTTTTTTTTTTTTTGTTTCATTGTTATTTGCCCCTCGCCGCGTGCGGCATGGTGGGCATACTTCTACACACTGTATAGACTGACTACGAGTAATGCTAAGGGTGGTGGGAGTCCGCGAAAACATGCTCAAATGTCCAACATAGGACGAAATGAGCGAACACACAAATGTGTGCATTATGAGCAATCTGGACACCTGGGAAGTAAAGTGAGTGGTGCGCAGGGTAAGGTAAGGATATAGGCCTCCGGAGGGTAGGCACTGGCAAATAGAATAAGAGGGCAAACAAGGTGGAGGGGGACCATGAGCGGAACAGGGCGGTTATGGCGGGGCGGGGCGGGGCGGGGGTAGGACATAAAAGGGCTTGGCGGTGCAAGGGTGTCAAGTCGCGCTGCCGGTGCGCTAGTTGGTGCGACTTCGAGACAAGTACCGGGTGACCCTGCATGGAGAGCCCAACATGGTGCCACCCTTCGTGATGAGCTCCAGTGCATCCTCCTCCTCGGAGAAGGAGACCCGAAGTGCAACAGAAGATTTCTTCGGCAAATCCTCCGGGCGACAGAGGAGGGCATATTCCACCAATGAGCCCTTTGAGCCCTCCGGCAATGCCCACGTGCGAACAGCGCTACGGGTGAAGACTGCTGTGGGGTTCGGGGGCATAGGGACACCATGAAAAACTACGGAGTGCCGCTGTAGTTCGACGGCGAAGGTCGGTCGCTTGTGCCCTTCAGCAAGACCGAGAAGAGGTCGGAGCACGGGCCATATCCGTACGTCCTGCTCGGCAAGGAAGGCTGGGGTGCAGTAGGCGGCATCTGGGTAGAGATACAAGTTCCCAGTCTGGGACCATTTGACGGCTTTGAGCAGCGGTGCAAAACGGTCTTCTTTGAATATGTCGGTGAGTGCTTCAGAGATTTCTGCGTGGATCAGTCCCGCGTAGACACGTTTTGGCGGCGGGAGCTTCTTCATGTGGTTGAAGTGAATTACGACGCGCGGTCCCTTCCCTCCAGAGTCGGAGCAAAGTCGCAGGAACTTCGGCGTCGGGGTCGCCCATTCGTCGCTTGCGCCGCGCCCGCCTCCATGGCCCGTGCACCGAGCGCATCATTCATCCGCCTGCTGCTCCCTGGCCCGATCGATCCTATCCTCTGCATAAACACACGAAACCACACGAAACCACATTCCGGAAACCGACACTTCAAAGTACTCCTTTGGCGGCTTGGATCTGGCCTGTTTTGCACCGTTTTGGGCGGTAAAAGCGGAATCGGGACGCTACTGCTTCAAGCGCTGGAGAATGATTCGCTGGACATAATCCGGCTTGTTGTGCGTTCTCTGTGCTGCTCTAGCTCGTCCCCTTGGCTCGGAATTCGCATTTTCATACATCCACTACCTTGCCCTCGTCCCGCCTTACCCTCGATCCTTGCACTCCGTCGTCTCGTTTAAAAGCTCCCGCGTATGGTTGGTTATGCTTCTAAATCAGTGGCACCGTGCTCCGGCACCCGTTCCTCTCCAGCGCGGCCTGCGGTACCCACACACCACATCCTTACCCGGTTACTGCGCGCCTCCAGGGCCTCCTCGCTTCCTCTTTGCATTGCGTGTATTGTCCCGTGATCGAGATTAACCGCCGCGAGGTTCTCAAAATGCGCCCCACCTCTACATTTCGCCCGGGATCGGGTCCCCATCCCCGCGTGAATTAGGGTTTGTCTTCTTATTTTCCGCTCCTCCCTTATGTTTCTTTGCTTGTCTGGGTTTCGCTGTGCTACTGGTCTGCGTTTTGTCCATCAAAACTCTCTCCGCTAGGCTTCCCCGGCGTCTTTTGTGAAAATTGGTGGATTCTGTTTCCTGCTGTTCCGTCCGGGAAATTCGGTCGTTCTCAATTGTCAATGCTCACAAGCAATCCAACCTTCAAGAAGATATCCAAAATTGCACCACAACCTGCTCAGAAAGGTCGGAATCACGCATTTCGACTTTATAGAATGACCCTTGCAAATTCGTCGTTGTGCCTTTACCAGGCCCTTCCCGCCATATATCCACATTCTTCCTGTGTACTATAGCATCAATACAAGACAGCTGTCGTGTTTCTTCATTGCCAGAGTTCATAACTGAGCCAAACCTCGCCTTTCCGATCGATCACCATATTTTGATTTTGCCTATAAGATTGGACATTCTGCGGCTTCCAGTACTCTCTGAGTGATCTAAATGACCAAGGTATACGTAGGCAGCTCTCCACCACCATTTGAAGTGTTTCACGCCCAATTTCAAAATTTACTGCTTCAAAAGTGCGCGAGTCGAACTCTGCTCCAAACCGCTATATAGTGTAGGCCTGTTGCATGTCCGGGCATACATTTTTCACAAATTTTCCAAACCGACCGTCCGGTACCAAAGTTTTGAGAGTTAACTGGCCGGACGGATCTCCCTGAGCTTACCTACGTACGCTGGACCCCAAGCTTCAACATCTTTCGTCTTGTCGTCGTCGTCGAAGCTGTTCCTCACCAAAGCAAGTTGAACATTTTAATACTTTTTGGACACTAAACTAACGGTAATTCAATTCTAAGCACCTCTGCAGTGTCCGATTTCCTTCAAACTTGTAGGATGCGATACATGAAGCTGAACTCATTTCCCATCACTGCACCTGTAACGCCGTCACCAGCGTGACTCTCTTGCTCCTCACCACGACCACCTACTTGCGAGTCCATTTCAAGCGACTTTCTCGTCAATCCAAGCCCTACGGCGACGAACTCGATCTAGTACTTGGGACTCTGTGGTCAATATCTGGCCGTTTTCACCGAACAGATTCGTCAAACGTCGCTATTTCTCCTTCTCGCGGGTTCCTCGTTGCTGGTCCATATCTAGGCCTAATCTCGGCAAACTAAAGTATCTGCGCGTCGTCAGATTCACCTTGAAAAATCCTGGAGATAAATCGGCAAGAACAGGACTGCGAACGAGGCGGCGAGAGAAGAGAAATGAAGGGACGGGTAGTCCAGGTGTGTATCCACTTGCTGTACATCCCCCTAACCCTACTACGTCCTCACCTTCCGCATTCCCAGCGCCAAAGCTGGAGTAGCGCTCTTCCTCTTCGTGCCCCGTCATTTCCAAATACGGCAACACGGCGCCACCGGTGCCACCGGTAGTGTCTTCCGATCGCGCGCTCGCCAGCCGCTGCGTAGAAACGCCGCCACCATCACGAACCTCACAGCCAGTAAGTGGTGACCCTGACCGCGGCTCATACACCCTCCCCAGCGTCACCCGCCACCACGACACGGACCGCAGCGCCCTGAGGGCTGCTGCCGCTCTCATAGCGCGGGTTGGCGTCGCGTATGATGTACCCAGAGCGACCTGCCATCACCCCGGATCCCCGCGCCCATTTCCAGCGTGCGGTCCCCACTGGCGCCGCTGCATTATTCCCCCGGCCGTCCCCGTCGTTACGAGCGGTGCACGCCACCGGTGGGGCTACTGCACTGCGCGTCATACGTGGGCTGTCGCATCGCGCACCCTCATCTACGCTCTCCCCCTCCCCGACCTTCCGCCGTGCCGCACGCATGTACCCACCGATTTGCACTGGCGGTGTCGCCAGTAAAGCACAATCATAACCGATTCAGCGGCCGCTAGCGAGCGTTCCCATGGTCCGTACCACCTCGCCGCGGTCTGTGACGTCGGGCGTAGTGGTGCGTGGATGGACGGTGCTCACGGGAATGACGGGTCGCGTGCAGAGGACGGCTGATCGCACGGACTGAGGGAATGGCGATCGTATACGCCCGTGGGGCACCGATACCTCTTCTTACATTACCCTTGAATGTAGAAATAAAGCCCAAGATTCAACGGTAACAAAGTTGAAAGCATGGAACTGTGATTTTGAACGGTGTTCTGGGGTCCTGCTGCAATGGATGTCAAAATTCGGTCGCTTATATCACGAGGCATTGACCATCCGGTGATCAAAAGTTGAGCTGTCCAGTCCCTGTTGCCATAATAAGCGGATAAGCGGGGAGGGCGAGATAAGATAAAGAGGTAGGTGGCTAAGTTTGCAATAGCACTGATGGTTGGAAGACTGCTTTAGAGCAAACAGATGCTCTAGCAGGATTGTACTGCAGGCTTATATACTACAGAATGTAACTGGAATATTCTACGTCTATCTACTTGAACTGTCGGGGTTACTAATTAATTGCCCGAAGGCCGAGCTGCCAATCTATAATTACAACAGTTTGCCCAGCCCTTCAAACTAAAATCAAATGGTTGGAGCCTTAACGGACGTACGCCCGCCGGATGTATCTCGGGCCTCTGCGGTACCACACCGGCTTCGAGAGCAAAGTGTGTGGCGCGATCCTCGCGCTAGACATCGTCAGGGAGTGCCCGCGTATTCGCCGGGTCTGCATCCTAATTGAACCAGGCGGCGATGATATCTCCCCTGTGGATGAGGTCAAAGCGACCCAAGCCCTCCGTTCCGCTGGAAAAACAGGTTCGCTTGTCCGAGTGCTTTCTTTGATTTATTTCTTACGTCGTTCATACGGAGTCTCCTTCCAACGTTCCGATCAACCTCATATTCCTACATCTGGTTCTTCCATACACGACGCATTACTTTTCAAGGACGGTTCTCCTTTCATTCTATTCTTCACTCTTCGAATACTTTCTTTTAGTGTGACCTTGGGCATCGTCGAGGTCAGTGTGCGTGTCGGCTAGTTTAATGTCGTTGGACTGTGCTGTGGCCAATAAATGAATACTTCAAAACATAGTTTGAAAATTGTTTGAATTCAATTGGAATCCGGGCATAATACAACAGGACGACACAAAGTGGAATAACGTTAACGGCTCGCGACCCGCCGGAGGTAAGGAATACTAATTATTATCACTTGAGTGTTCCTACCACTGCTCATTTCATCCGATGGGGACCAGATCATAGAAATTGGAACCGAAAAGTTCAGATTTTGTGACGAATCAAGGTTGAATGTGTAGTATTATGAGGAAATTTGTAAACTCGTGCGTAGGTAGATTCAGACTTGTAGAGTCGATTGGAGAATCATTGAATTTCAGATAGCATACATAAGAGGGTTTACAAAAAGCAGTTGAATCAAGGGATTTCGATGTAAAATAACATTGGATTAGTGCATAGGTAGATTTGAACTTGTAGAAGTTGGTTGGAAAATCATTGAATTCCAGATAGCACACATAAGAGGGTTTACAAGAAGCAGTTGAATCAAGGAATTTCGATGTGAAATAACATTGGATTAGTGCATAGGTAGATTTGAACTTGTAGAAGTTGAGTTGGTTGGAAAATCATTGAATTCCAGATAGCATACATAAGAGGGTCTACAAAAAAGGGGTTGAATCAAGGTAGTATTATGAGGAATTTCGAAGTGAGTTAAACCAGTGTGTAGGTAGATTTGAACTTGAATGGAAGTTGAGGCGGTCGGAGAATGGTAGGAAAGGTGTAGAAGTGTGTGGGTAGATGAGTGAATATGCCAGGCCAGGACTTGAATAAAAAAGAGGAGTGGGTGCATCCACAAACATGTTGGCAGAGCATGGGTGCATCCACGCTTGAGGAACAAATGCACGGGTGCGCCCACAGCCGGGGAAAAAAAGGTGTGGATGCACCCTGGATGGGGACATACCAAAGGCGGGTGCATCCGTGGTTTTCATATGACTGTGGGTGCATCCACCTTCATGGAAGGGTGCACCGGGTGATATATTTAAGCTGGATGGGTGCATCCGTAGTAGGGAGGGAGGGTGTACCCAAGCTGATCCAGGGTGCACCCACCCATGCACAGTGGGTGCGCCCAGTAGGATTACAGGAGTGGGTGGGTGTATCCAGGAAGAGGTGGTATGGACACACCCGTCTCCCCTGGGTGCGCCCATGCATAGGGAGAAGCAAGTTGTGGGGTGCACCCATTGCACACATTCCGTACAAATTTAGAGCACTGCAGCGGAACACCACCAGCTACACCAGCTGATGGAAGCTGTGATATTGTGATATCCATATCTTTGAAAAATAGTTGTAAGTAATACAGTAAGATGAGAGTATAGAGACCGACTTGGGTGAGAAGGAGATTCCAGTGAAGTCCAGATAGTCAATTGTGAAAGAAAAACAATCAAACAATTGGAGCATAGTAGATATATACACTATCAGCACGGTCTAGAAACAGCCGGGTCCTGTACTACACAGGCAGGTCAGCTGACAATAGGTTTGACAGAACAATTGAAACAAAAACACCACTGCAGACCAGCGCATTTCTCTTCGGAGAATTTGATAGAGGAAAAAGTGAATGAGGATCTTGAATAAACACAAGGAAGAAGGTTCAGAAGGATGATGGTATACTCACTCTGACCGTGCTGTTAGTGGAAATGAAAGTTGCTCAAAGTAGGGTATATTGCATGGATGACAAGTCAGTGGTGTCAGCGACGGCACTTTAGGTCGGCCTGACTGCCGCGGAGCCAAACACAGCCATCATCCCAGCGCGGGTGTTGAGGGGAATCCGTCACCGTCTCGATAGCGGGTGACCGCCTGCCGAGGATCCGTACAAGTTGAACCGTGGGAAGAATCCCGAACGATGCGTGACCAGCATGTCACGCAGGAAGAACCCGGTCCATAGTCACCGCATGTACTCGTCTGACCGGGTTATTCCAGGGTTTGTTCAACAGGAGAGATCCGAAGGCAGGAAGTGTCCGATTTGAGTGTTGTCGGACACATGTAACTCCAGACCGAAAATACGAATGTTCCAGGATGTCGTGGTGTCGTGTTCGATGATGGGCGCTATGCCTTCTGCCCATGCAGCCCTCTGCCGGATGACATCCCGAGGTTCTGCCTCGCTAATCCGTATGGATGCGAGTGGTGAGGACATGTTCCGATACCGAACCACTAAGCCCTTAGGCCGTGGCAACCAATCGTAGAGGTCAGGGGTTAAAAATAGGAGCCAAGGGTTGCCAACGAGTCAACAACGAAGACCAGGATAAAAGGCAGAACCAGAGGCAACGAGAGAGACAGAAGCAAGACGAGCTTAAGTCACACACAAGTCCAATCAAGGCCAAAGTAAGGCCGGAGTATAGACGAGGTAGAATCTACTGTACAAGGAGATTCTACCACTACTTATATACTGTATAGTAAAGGGGTCCGATCACAGGAACAACTGTAGTCCTGACACCGATTGGCAATGTACATAAAGGGGTATGTTGAGGCGTCATGTGGAGCTAGGGCACGATCCCTAGCGACACAAAGAAGTCAATATAAAACATTAACAAATGAAACCAAGGCGAAGCATGATCCTTGGCGACGCAAAGGAGTCAATATAACCCATTGGCAATTGAAACCAGTGTGACAAATAATCCATGGCAACACAAAGGAGTCAATTCAACCCATTGGCAATTGAAGCCAGGGGTAGAGTCTTGGCGGCGAAAAGGGGTTGTGATGTGGTGATGAACCAGGGAATCCTATCTGTCGATCCCGGTCATCCTATCTGTCGATCCCGGTCATCCTATCTGTCGATCCCGGGTTATCCTATATGTCGATCCGGGTTATCCTATATGTTGATCCGGGTTATCCAATACATCGATCCCGGGTTATCCTATCCACGGTAGGGAATAAGCCGGAAGCGTCCGGGTTATTCCAAAAAAGGAAAAGCAGTGCTGCTTTTGCCCGAATCATGACAAGTGGAGTGACTGGAAGGACACCTCAACCTTAAGGCCTGAATCAGGGTGGAATTTAGCCTGAAAACCAATTTTTTTCCACCCGCGCTGCACGCGGGTGGATGCACCCACCGGAATGCGTGGTGGGTGTACCCACCATGTGTGGATGCACCCAGGTATCTGGTCCACAATGGGTGTGCCCCCTAGAAGCTGACCCACTTAGGGTAGTCATCTCAATGCAATAGATGACCCTATATGGGTACCTATATATGTCTGCCTAAAGTGGATGTGCGCACATTCAGGCTCCGCAGCCAAAAACGAGTGGGAAGGATGGGATGGGGATTGAAGTATGGGGGCGTAGGGCAGATGGAAAAGGAAGGCGCGCACCTGGGCATGAGGCTTGAGTTGGTGGCGCCAGGGATTGCGGGCGGCGGCGGCGGCGCGGAGTTGTCGCATCTCGCACTGCCAGCATGGGCCGCAACCGTAAGCACGCGCAGCAGTACGATGAGCGTACGGTGCGTACCTCACGTGCTCTCTTTCTCCGATGCTAGACCAGATCCAGCAAGCCTGTGGCGTTGGCGCTGAGGTGATGAGGTCGAAGCGGGTTTGACCACTGTGAGAGGGCGGCGTCTCGTCAGGTTTCTATGCCGGCGAGTGGGTCAGTATGTGCGTGCGTAGGCGGAAAGTGCTGGGAAGAGAGAGAGGAGAGGGAGGGGAGGGCACGGCAGGGAATGCACGGCTGTGGACCCAACGCGCGCAGATGCGATGCCGAGTCTGCGCACGCTGCGGTAATGACCTTCTCCGCGCAGGACTCGGTAGTCCGCTGCGTGGGGGCTAGACGCGCGCCGTCTCCACATGCAGGACTCGACGCGCACGGTATCCGCGCGCGCCGATACACCCGCGCCGAGTGAGAATGCGAGTCCGCGCAAACGGGACCTGGCACCTGGTCGACAGCGCGGGTGGGGGTGGGGGTGGGGTGCGGCAGTGTACACGAGGGCGAGGCCGGGACGAAGAAGGAGAGGATGGGAGATGGGGACGAAGGAGGGGAAGAGGATGTGATTGAAGAAGAAAAGAGAGAGCGGAAGGTACATATGCACCCTCTAAATCTCTTTCCCACCAAGCAGCGCTGACGCCGCGGACGTAGCGTACACCATGCCGCGACGTCGGGGGGTAGCAAGTGAGGAGGCAGTGTGCGGGTGTACGCACCCTGTTCGCGAGACGAGCGGATCATCCTCGTTGTGCGCGGGTCCCAGTGTCGGCGAGTCGAAGTCTTGAGGTAGACGTGCTACAAACAAGTGTGTGAGCCAGTACGAAAGGTAAGATTAGGCGCGGGGTGGGGGGAAGGGGACGATGGAGAGCAGTGATGTAGGGAGAGGTACGGAAACAACGTTCGCCGCTGGCTGCTTGTGAGAAAGCTCCGAGCACGTACGGCCCAAGGCGCGGCCCTGCGCTATGCAGGAGCAGCGGCAGGCCACGGGCGGGACCCCTCGTTTCGCAACGACACGCCGCGATAGACGGGCAATATTAAGGCCGTTGTGCAGCGAGGGGAAGGGAGGAAGGGAGCGGCACGAGGGGGTGGAAGAAGGGAAACGAGAGCTCGAAGTAGACGTGCTGACCTTCTCCCAGTGCAATCTGGTAGCAATAGTCGTTTGGCGGGCAGTTCGTACGAGGAAGCTCTTCGCAAAGTCGACACAGACTTGAGTGAGAGAGGCCGAGAGGACGGCGCGGAAGCAGGCACCAAGGAGGAGGCCGAGGACGGGGATGGCATAGTGAGTTCGTCGAGGTAGAAGAGAACGGTTGAACGGGTCGGGCTTGAGTTGGTCGAGTCGGGCTTGAGTTGGGCGCGGATTGGGCAAGGAGGAGAAGGCTTGGCGTGAGAAGTCGTCGGCCCTTTCGGCCACTCATTCCGTCCCGCTCGGCTTTCACCATGACACCACTTTTCGCCCACTTCCACTCCTCGGCCCTCTTACATCCTTCGGCGTGACACCCGACAGTAATGACCTCTGTTCTGCCGTCCCTACGCCCTCGGCCCCAATTTCGTCCTTGCCTAGCGCAAATCACCCCGCCGTTAACATCAACCACACCACCGTCCTCAAACGCGCACGGACACAAACGGGCAAGGATGCTTCAACTTCGCCTTTTCAACTCATTTGAATTTTGCTTGCTTCTTTAACTTTTCTAGGCCTTCAATAGCTCCCCGGGACCATCCGATCTAACCACTGCGCAGCTTTGGCTTCAATTAGGGCAAGGTATGCGATTCACCGTTCCCTTTATTAGGTTGCTCATTCTTTTTCACAGATGACTGATGATCAATTTCACCTCAATTATCTTGGCTACTTGGGCGCTTCGACGGCTTCAAACTGCCCTTCAATGACTTCAAAGCTCACAGCGGCTTCAACGACGACAGCATCTTGTTAAATTTGCTCTCAACTGGATTCAACCACGATTCAATCCTAAAACCCCATCGAATTCCTCTCAACTTCTGGCGCTTTTATGGATAAGAACCCTTCGCTCGCTATGTATTATCTTGGAACTAACCCGACGTCCAGCCGGCTTGTCTTTCTTCCTCGCAAACCGGCTTCACGGCGCGTTGCTCTGGGGTTCGCATGCCGCCCTCCGAATGCCGTTCGATTTTTACTTCAAGACTCGGACTTCTGATGCCTAGCATAACATGTATGTATTCGATTCACCGCATCCCTTCCTGAATCTGCCCTTTTTTTTAGTCTACAAGGCTCGAACTCCCCTTCCTGTGGACGGCCTCCTCGACTGTATCAGCGTTCCAGCGTCCCCGAGCTTCAATAACCTCAAACTTTCAATGCCCTCATTGGTTGACCTAGCCATACCCCTTCCGCGAGGACTACGCTTAAATTATTAATTGTTGTCAAATATCATGGTGTGCTCACATTTCTGCTTCATCGCACTGACACTGACCTCCTACGCTCACCCAGACCTCCCATGGCTTGCATTTCGCGCCCTCAGTGACTACTTTAGATTACTGGCCATGTACTTCCCTTACGTTTTTTGGTACCGTGACGTCCTTCAGTTTTTTTTTTTTGTTTCCTCCCATCTTTACAGAACCTCAATATGATTCATTTTAACCCTATTCTACGCTTGCGCTGCATCAAATTCTACGCGCTATCCTCATATCTAGCCGAGTTGCGGCAAATTTTGTTCGATCACAACTCACCCTGTTCACAGACTTTAGACCCCCTTGAATCAAATCTGCGTTGGTTTGAGGTAAATCAGTTTCGCTCGATTTTTTGAACGACCGAGTTTCCAGTGTTGGTTGGATTTATCCACGGTCCTCACTTACCACCAGTTGAACGAGTATTGTTTGGTTCAATAAATTCCGGTACGTCGCCATAGTCATTCTTGAGTGGCCTTTCACAGTGGTGTGTTATTTTTTTTCTTTGTTCTTCTTTGGTCTGGGAACCTCGTCGAAGCATTCAATGCTTCATGCGTGTAAATCACGATGCTTCATGCAGTCCTGTGAGGTCTTCGAAGCTTTGATTCAACGCGTTGAGGTCTTCGAACCTTGCTTCAAAGTCGTATGATTATTTCTCTCCCGTCGAAGCATTGAGTACTCCGAGGCGATGGCTTCAATTCACAGCCCGCAACTTGGTTATATCTTCCACCCGCGGCGTTCAATCATACTTTCTTTCTTTCTTTTGATGAAGCATGCCTTCGATGCATCTCAGACTTATTGCGGGTTCTACTACACTCGAATTGTGTGGTACAGACCTTTCATTTTACCATTATCCCGATTTTCAGGATTACTTTGCCGTGCTTCCTTGCAATTCAGCTCCACGGCACACCGATTCGGAGAGACCTGTCGACACGATGCCGCTATTCACAAGCATCGGACCGCCGCTCACCGTTTGCTTCAATATTTGCCTTGTAAGTAAGCATGCCGTTCCGACTTCCGAGTGCTCGGGCTTCAAGCCCTTCAAGTCCTCCCGCGCTAACCAAAATCTGAATCCACAGGTATTGTTTTGAGCAACGTGAATTTATTCAAAAATATGTACGGACAGGCGTCATGTACGGGTACTAGACTCGGGTGAGAGAGAAGAGGGGATGGCAGTGTGCGCTGCGCACGTGGGTGCCGGGCAGGAACGAGTCGGCGCGCGGCCGTTCCCACGCCCGGGATACCCGCGCTGTGCTCGTTGATTCGACACGGGGGGACTCGATGCAGACGGCGCGCGCACACGGCAGTGGCATCCGCGCGCGCATTGAGCGAGCCCGAGAACGGGGATTACCCGGCCTCGGCCTCGGAGCCAGCTGCTGCCCTCGCGCGCATCCCACGTGTCAGGCGCGCAGGGGAGCTCGGCCCGCGCACCCCACCATAACTCGCCTCGACGTGTGCGAAGATGGAACGCACACGTACACGCACGGCATCCGCGGCGAGTGCGAGTGAGTGCGCATTTGATTAAGGTGGGGCGGGGTATGCGGGGGCGACGAGAGCGAGGGTGGTTAAGGGGGGTGGGGGACGAGAGGTAACGCGCACGCAGGGCTTGCGACCCACCGTCCCGAGCGCATTCGGCACTCGATGTGGCGGTGTACACGACGCGGGCAGAAGGCGGTGCGGAGGTGAAGAAGGAGGCGATGGCACCGAGGGCGGGCATAGCAAAATAAAACGGGGTGCGTGTGACGCACCTTGCAAGTGTTCAGTCGCGTACTCCTCGCTGCGTGTCCTTGCGTCGGCGGCGTTGAAGGGCGGCATGTTGACTGTGCGAGATCAAGCTGAGGTACATTTTTAAGTGCACGTACGGAGTGTCAGCGCAAGTGGAGTCGAGATAGTAAGTAGAGTGAGGGTGGCGTCCCTGAGGAGTCTATACAGGCTCAATTTGCGTGCGGCGGCGGCACTTTGGTGTCGTGGTAAGTACATACAGAAGCGATAAGGACATACTACATACCTTTTGCTAACCGCGATTCTTCTGGACTGGATACAGCGACGGTGGTGGTGTTGGGTGGTCGTTGAGGCGACCACGGTGAAGCGGGTCTGACCGTGAAGCAGGTCTGACCGCTGTGAGAGGTGACGTCTCGTCAGGTTTCTACGCAGGCGAATAGGTCAGTATGCGTGCACGTAGGGGGAAGCACTGGGAGGAGAGAAGACGGAAGAGATGGCAGTGCACGGCCGCGGGCCCGACGCGCGCGCAGATACGATGCCGAGTCCGCCCGCGCAAGAAGGAGTCTGCGATGCTGCCTCTCCGCACGTATGCGGGGACTCGACTCACACGACATCCGCGACGAGTGCGGTTGAAGCTGCACAGCCAGGACCTGACGCCAGGTCCACTGAAGTCGACATCGACAGCGCGGGCGGGGAGGGCGGACACGAGGGTGTACCGAGGGCGGAGACGATGGGGAGTCGGGAGGAAGGAGCGGATGCAATAAAAAAGAAAAAAGAGAGGAGGAGAAGGTACATACGCACCCTCTAATTCTCCTTCACTCCACGCGCGCACACGTAGCGTACACCGCGCCGCGACGTCGGGGCGTAATGGGAGAGTGGGTGAGTAGGGGGAGGATGCGGTGTGTGGCTGTACGCACGTTGTTCCTGAGATGAGCGGTCCCCGTGTGGCTTGTTCGCTGCCCCTTATCATGCTATGCTCGTTCGCAGTCTCGACGGCTTCAGCGGCTTGCGTCCTTGAGGTAAGCGCAAATTGGAGTCGGGGTGCCGTAAGTGAGTGTGAGTAAGTAAAGAGCGGGGCAATGCGAGTGGAGGCAAGTACATACCTGGGAGTGAATGCGGCAAGAAAAGCTAGACAAAAAACAAGTAAGTATGAGAAAGAGAATCAGTAAGGGAAAAAGAGACGTACCGTATGGGGAGTCGCCACGCGTACCGTAATACAGGCGGTTGTGCGGCGAGAGGGGAAGGGAGAAAAGGGGGAGCAGTTGCCGGGCGTGTTTTGCGCACAACGTGGGGTGCACTTGCTGGTAGCACCAGTCGTTTGGCGGGCAGTGTGTTCAGACTCCAGGCTTGAGTATAGAGAGTGGGTGCTCCGCGGAATCCATTTTCGCCGTTGACGCGGACGATGACGTTGGGGGGAAGTGCGCTGAGGCCGCTGAGGGAGACGGTGCGGGAGCAGGCGAAGCAGAGGACGAGGATGGCAGTTGTGGCGGTAAAGGCGGTTGCTGAGGAGACTTGAAGGGAGTTGGTCGGTGAGTTGGGCTCACGGTGCGGGTTGGTCTTGGCGTGAGAAGTCATCGGCCCTTTCGGCCGCTTGTGCCGTCTCGCTCGGCTTTCACCCCCCTCATGATCAACTAATGAACCATCTTGTATACAAGCCGTTTTCAAAAGTTTGTAGGGGTTTTACAAAATGGTGGTGCTCGATTTTTGCACAACATCGAAGTGACACAGCGATGGGCACCGGTTGGGAAGGGCGCATCGGGTGCATTGGAATTGGGAGGAGAAATTAGATTAGCAAAGGAGTAGGATGAGCTTCGGCCCAGGGAGGGCAATATTTCTGATTTGATAAGTATTAACAAGAGCGCGGTGGGGGCAAAGTGCCCCACCACTTCGGCTAAAGGGGTGATCTCTCGAAGAGGCATAAGAGCTGTTGAAGCCTGAAATAAAGCTGTTGAGCTACGCCGATAGAAGCAGGCCATGTGCCCATTTATTTGAAGCCAAGCCTCGGCATAGTACTCAAGGTCCAATACTTTTTGGCTGTATAATCAGTGGTGCCGCAGCGAAGTGCGGTGCCATCCGCAGAGTGTGAGAACAGGTGGATAAAAAGGAAGGCTTCAGACAGACATGCATAATTTTATATAAAGAGGCGTGATATCGATGATGTTGCACTGATAACGATCGGCACCGAAGCCTCGGCCCGATCACGAGAAGAAGCTTTGTCCTTGCGTCTCCCACGTTGCGTGTCGTCTCCTTGTCCTCCACCTCCACTACTGCAGTCCTCTGTTTCTTTGTGGTCAGTCTGGCTCCTGTGGAAATGTTGCCAGTGGTTGATATGCTGGCCTCCCAAGCTTGTTCCTGCATCATGCTTTCAGATGAGGAATCTCGATCACTCTACATTTTTGGTGCGGGATTGCTTTTCTTGAGACGTCAAAGGAATTAATCAGTTTCCATAGGTGGCCAAGGTGGTTCTGGGGGTCAGGCACACCAGCATGGTGGCTCTGGTGGGGCTGGGGAGGGGCCCATTGAGCATATCACTACACAACAGTTATTTGCGCATAATCTGCAAGCCACACTTACTCCGGAGCAACCATCACAGCTTTACAACATCCGGGCATCTCAAATGGCCAATCATTGTCCTCCTCCATCAAGAATCTTTCAAGGCAGACAGGATATCCTGGACAAAATGCGTGATTTCTTCACTGCTAACACGGGAACCCAATGCATTTATGTCCTGCATGGACTTGGAGGTGCTGGAAAGACACAGATTGCTCTGAAATTCATAAAAGAAGTATCAGCTCAGTAAGCATAACCATCCATTGTGGAACTGTTCGTTGAACCAGTTCTATGTTCCAGCTTCTCAGACATCTTTTTTATTGACACCAGCACCATTGCGACAATTGATACAGGTCTTAAGAACATAGCTGTTCTGAAAAACTTTGGAGATTCTCCACAAGATGGCTTACTATGGCTGACCAGCAAAGTTGAAGAATGGCTACTTTTCTTTGACAATGCAGATGATCCAAGCATCAATCTGAATGATTTTATTCCTCAGTGCAATCATGGGAATATCATTATCACCTCTCGAAATCCAGGACTGCGCGTTTATGCTGGATCCCACTCCCTTGTGTCAGACATGAAAGAGGAAGATGCAGTGGCATTGTTACTCAAGAGTGGTTTACAGAAAGCCACAATTCGTACTGAACAAATTGCAACAGAAATTGTGAAGGTAAGACAATTAGACCTGGGTACTCATTCAATTTCTTAACACTCTGTAGTCATTGCACTATCTACCTCTGGCAATCGTTCAGGCTGGTGCATTCATATCAAAATCTCAAGATCTTGACGGCTACTTGTCTCTCTATACAAAGAACCAAGCACGACTACTCAGTGAAAAGCCTGCTCAGTCTCATGACAGTTATGCGTGGACGGTGTACACAACATGGCAAATGAGTTTTGACCGGCTCACACCACCAGCTGCCATGTTCCTGCAGCATTGTTCATTCCTCCATTATAATGGAATCTCAGAGCAAATCTTCATTTATGCATCCAAGTACATGTGTTCTTCTGGTGGCCCATCTGAAGAAGAACTACAGGAGCCTCGGGAATTCCTCTCACATTTTCTGGGGCCAACTGGTGAATGGGACTCCTTGCAGTTCTTGGATACTACCAATGAGGTACAAGCCTATTCATTGATTAGCTTTGATGCAGAGAAGAAGCTCTTTTCTATCCATCCATTAGTACATGCTTGGAGTCAAGCAACAGTCCACAATCCAGAAAGAAACATGTCCACCATGGGGTCTATACTTGGAATGGCTATTTCAGAACGCCCACAGCAGGATATGCAATTGTCAAGTCTGCTATTGGGTCCACATGTTGACTTGGCTGTACAGATGGATGCAGAAGTAGCTCTGGTTTTCAGGGCTCAATATGCCTTAATATATTGGGAAGGTGGAAAATACAAACAAAATGAGAAGCTACTGGAAGAAGTGCTGGAGAAACAGAAACAGCTTCTGGGTGACAATCATACAGACACCCTGTTTACCATGGGTAATCTAGCCAGCTCATCCTCAGACCTGGGAGAGCATCAAAAGGCCAAAGAACTCGCGGGCATTGTGCTGGAGAAACAGAAACAGCTTCTGGGTGACAATCATCCAGACACCCTGCATACCATGGGTAATCTGGCCAGCTCATACTCAAATCTGGGAGAACATCAAAGGGCCAAAGAACTCCGGGGTATTGTGTTGGAGAAACGGAAACAGGTTCTGAGTGACTATCATCCACACACCCTGCATGCCATGGGTAATCTGGCCAACTCATACTCAGACCTGGGAGAACATCAAAGGGCCAAAGAACTCGGGGGTATTGTGCTGGAGAAATGGAAACAGCTTCTGGGTGACAATCATCCAGACACCCTGCGTACCATGGGTAATCTGGCCATGTCGTACTCACACCTGGGAGAGCATCAAAAGGCCAAAGAACTTGATGTTATTGTGCTGGAGAAACAGAAACAGCTTCTGGGTGACAATCATCCAGACACCCTGCATACCATGGATAATCTGGCCAGCTTATACTCAGACCTGGGAGAGTATCAAAAGGCCAAAGAACTCAAGGGTATTGTGCTGGAGAAACGGAAACGGCTTCTGGGCGACAATCATCCAGACACCCTGCTCAGCATGGGTAATCTGGCCAACTCATACTCACACCTGGGAGAACATCAGAAGGCTGAAGAGCTCATGGGTATTGTGCTAGAGAAGCAGAAACAGCTTCTGGGTGACAATCATCCACACACCCTGCATACCATGCGCAATCTGGGCATTTTAAGGAGGAGATTGAGAAACTGTTAGGCTGGAGCAGAAAGTGATGTTGTGATGAGTGCGCCTGTTGAAACAATTATTTATTCATTGAAATTCCAATATGTGCAAATGAGATGCCTGTGATAAATAGTTGAGGTACATACAGAGTAAAGTATCCATTCATTGGATGGAAAAAGTAAGCTTGTGTACTGAGGAGCTGCACGCACATGAGAGCCTTTGTTCGAATCCAGGTCCAGATATAACCGCACTATTTATTCTGAATGACAGATGATGTAAATTCACTGTTGTTGAATCAAATTTATCATACCAACACTCAGGCCATTTATGGCCTATGTGGTTGGTTAGCTACAATCTCTGCCAATTCAAGGGAGGACGCATGGAAGACTGTCGGCCAGACAGTAGACACTAAAGCAGAATCGCACCAAAGTCAACAAGACCACGGATAGATTCAATGACGAGCGACGCGCATGCGGGCTACGGAGGAACACGATGGTAGACGACAAGGTAAAACTAGTGTACGTAAGTGTGGATCGGTCCGTGGTAAGCCGGCCAGGATTACAACACGGGGTAAAACCTCGTGGGTAGCTGTCGCAGGCGCCGGAGCGCACACTGTGCCGCGGTTGCCCCGCAGCGTGCCAGACTCCCCTGCGACCAAGATAGGGTACGTAGGGAGGGTTGTAGCAATGAGTGCGGTAAAGTGAGGGATAAGGTACCTAATGTAGTAAGTATGAATTGGTGGGGGCGGCGTGTTCCGATAGAGTGCTGGGATGGGACGAGGGGATATAGTAAGGAAAAGAGATAGAGTAGATAGGGGGCATGGGGCGTAGGCATAGGTAGGTATAGCTATAGCTATGGGTATAGGTACAGGTATAGGTATAACAATGGGAACAGGGAAATAACATAGAGGAAAAAGAGGAAGAGGGGGAGGTAATTTATGAGATGAAGGAGCCCAGGGGGAAAATTATCATGATGAGGGGGGTGCCTACCAGGGAAACGGTCTG
This sequence comes from Mycena alexandri, assembly GCA_029233265.1. Lineage (NCBI taxonomy): Eukaryota > Fungi > Basidiomycota > Agaricomycetes > Agaricales > Mycenaceae > Mycena > Mycena alexandri. The sequence goes on along the minus strand of JARJCM010000354.1, from coordinate 13,563 downwards.
TGGCTGCGATGAAAGTGCGGAGCACCGCTCTGTTCTTGGGTTTCCCACGGAGAGTCTTCTTGGTAAGTGGTTGTCGGCCATCAGCAAAGAGTGTGCAGCGAAGAATATTGTGCTGGCCGCTGAAGTGTCGACAGGTGAAAAGGAAGTGGTTGACGGATTTGCGTTCTTGGCAGGTAGAGCACAGGTCCGAGGTTACGATCCCAAACCACGTGAGGTAGGCATTAAGTCTGAGGTGGCCAGTACACAGCGTCCGGGGCAGATCGGCATACCATTTCAATGTACTCTGTCCCGGCGGTGTCTTGTCAAAATCGGCAAAGTGCTTGCCTGTGCGCGACGCCAGCCACACATCCTTCCACGACCTGGCAATCTCCTTCTTGTGCACAGCCTTCACAGCGGCAACACTTTTCGGGAGGTCGTTCAGGGCGCTTAGGGAGTGTGGCATCTTGGACGACTCACCCTGGGCAGCTGCCTTCGCCTCACCATCCACCTGTTCGTTCCCCTCGACGCCTAGGTGTCCCGGTACCCATGTGACATGGAGTTGGAAGGTGCGGCACCGACGTTTGAGGTCAGGTCCGAAAGTGTTTTGTGGAAGAGGTGAACAAGATGTTGGCCTGGCTGGGGACGAGGGTTATTTTATGCAGATTAATCCGTTGAAAAAACCGAACAGCAACTTTTCGTCATTCGGAGTATGTTGTTGCGTACTTTTTCAATGTTCTCTCTGACGAATTTCTGATAGCCTTGTCCTACGTGTCCATAGCTTTAATCTCAGTCAGCTCCGAGAATATCTGAATCACAACTGAGCTCAAAAGAAGAAAACTATCATTTTCAACGCATTGATTTCCCAGGAACATCCGAACACACATGGCTGCATCATGCTCACGGGAAACACCGTCGCGTCGACTAAAGGGGAAAACGACCGGGTTCGTGCAAATGACAGTTCGAGTGGCCGTTCGATGACGGCAGAAACTCGAACTGCAAATGACGGCTGATTCCCCGCCGTGTGAATAGACCCCTGGTGGCTTCTGAACCAGTATTCAGCCATGCCTAGTTGTATTTGTTGACAAACCCTTATCCAGTATGTGAGCTTTCCAGATTGTTGAGCTGTGAACGAACTGTGAGCACCCCACAGTACATCTTCTAACTAATTGTGTGGGATACATGTTACTTCTTAGTTAGAGCATGAGTGTGTATTAAATTGTGAAAAACACATTATCTCAGTGTATTTCAATTCGCGGTTTATCAGCGCGTGTGTCATGTCTGGCTCATAACAAGACCGTGCGGATTTGTGAGGCAATAACGGGTGCTGAGATGACCAATATGGAGGGCCACAGCATGAATGGCTGGGTGGTGCGATGTGGACAACCCCACATTCATTTGTTTTGGTGCCCCCTTGAGCTTCAACATACCCTTTTTTCCCCCTTGCTTCCGTCTTATCTCTAACAAGAGTCAGACCCCTCTCGAACTTCATGACCATACTCTGGGCACTCACTGGCAACAGATCTATCACTCCAGGTCCCACATCCTCTTTGGAATGCTCTTAGGTTCTTTTTTCTTTTTTCTTTGTGGCACTGTGTACACCCACTGTTTTTACGAGTTGAATAGACCTGCATCTACATCATACTGCTGACTATGTTGGACACATATTGTTTGTTTTAGTGTTACAAAGTAAAATTTTCACTATGGAAACACATCTGAAATTGCCAAATTTAGGATTAGTGTGGGTGTAATTCTAAGTGCAAATAATAAATCTACACTCCGGTCATCCGGAAATTGCTGTTGATATATGAACTGAAGTTTGTTGAATAATATTGGCCTTCATTCAGTTCATCTGAAATTGATTTGAAATGTCAAGTATTGTAATGCAAGTCACCTCACCTTAAAGCGCGAAACTACTTGTATGACATTAGCTGCAGGACGGTCAACCGAATGTGTCAACTGCGCTGAAATCAGAATTTCGTTTCTGATTTCAGTTGAGGTGGTAGGTGCTTATATTTGGGCCCCGGGAAAAAGCCGTGGCACGCCGTGGCGTGCCGTGCCGCAGTGGCAGTGTTGGCGTGTCTCGATGGGAGGTTGATGCATACTGTAACTCACTCTCAGCCGTCAACACTGAGCTCCAGAGACCTATCCCAACCAGTAATAGCTTTGCTGGTCTCAACTGTACATTGTGCAACCTAAATTTGACTAGTGTTGGTATTTTTTCAGATTCACTAACAATAAATATCACTCTTTGAGGCACCATCGTATTAGACAGGTGTCGGGAAGGGTAACTGTGCATTTGCAAGTAATTCTTGGGTAATCAGATTAGCTCACCTGACCCTTGTTGTGCTTTCAGATTTTAGTTTGGATTTTTTCAACATCACCAGAGACATGCCCAACATATTCCAGTTGTGCCATGTGTACCAAGCTGCAGTAGAATCAAGAAAGAAAGCCCATTCGACACTCTGAAGCCGATTTAAAAAAATATGGCTAGTCACTGGCACGTCGGTACACGGCGGTGCACGGCAGTGCACGGCTCACGCCACGGTGGTTCACGGCACCGTGTACCTCTGCCGTGCACTGCAGTGCAGGTTCAGAAACCTTAGGCAGCTGCACATATATGTAATCATGTCTCCGGTATGCGTCTTTTTTTAGTTGTAGCTGTAAAAAAGTATAATTTAGAATGATTGTCTAAAAAAAAATTAGTGTATTACATTTTTTTTGAAGTCAAATTGCCAGACTTGACCAGTTGACAGATTCATGCGTTGTATTCGAGAAATCTGAAATCTTCCGACAAATTGCATGGCCTCCAGTATTTACCATCCTTTCACCATGTATCTACCTCACAACCCTAAGAAACAAAAGCCAAATCTGGTGCGAGCAAGACTCGGACTCGCAAACACCGCCGCTTTAGGCAATGTTGATCGCGATCGAGGGCGTTTACTTTGATCGCCGTTCCTCTCGCTCATCATTGACCATCGACCGAAAAAAAGCTGAGGCCTTCGACTTGGCAGTACAATGGTCTTTGTATGTCCTTGGACCTTTTATATTCAAGTCTCATCCTAACTCTTGCTTTCCCAGGGTTTTTTGTGGCATATGGCCCACCAGGGCATTCAGTATTTTGCCGCACCTCCTCCAATGTCTTTGCCCGCAGCACCTGCATCTGGGGCTTGTGAGTTGTTCCTCATGTTCTCCTCGCCTTTTTGAGTTCTGAAAATGGTCCTCAGCTTCTTTGGCTCACGCTCCTCCTCCACTTTTGCCAATTTTCGATTCGATAGGTAGACCTCCTCGCCAGCAGCCAACACACTTTATAGGAAATGTTACAGGCTATATTCAAAATGGAGGGTATCGACCTCGCACGGGAGTGCACATCCATCAACCGGACATTGCACGGCCCCCCCATTTTAATTGATAGCCTAACAGCACCGAGGAGGTATCGGCCAAGCACCCTAGGCCGGACGACGACGGGGATACTCCTGCACCGAAGCACCGGGGGATAGCTCGCTCACTTCGCCAACACGGACCCAAGGGCCCGCAAAAGGAAATAGTGGTTGCTGTTCCTGTCAGGAGGATCGTCGCATCGGGAAAAGGTTGGGTTGAAATCGAGGCGGATGATGATATTTAATATTCCACAACCTTGGTATCCGTACTGAAGCCACGGATCTGTGTCATTTCAATATCTACCACCGTTGAATTAAAGTAGTGTCTACCTTGATTCAAAGTTTTATCTCTTGTACTGCCGAGGCGACCCTTGTCTCATGCATATTTACGGACGCGTTCACACATGAACACGACACGGACGTTTGATAACATGATCACTCAACCGTGGGAATTTCAATGATGCAGATGAAATAATGGTTTCCAGTTCACGACATCACTTCTGGGCACCATAAACTCTCTCGACAGTCCATCCAGGTGCTCTCAAGTCTAATCCAACCATATTGGCCAGGTTCCATGTACTGGGACCTTTGCTCCGTGTCCCGTGATACAAAACTAGATTACTGTACCATTTCATTCAATTCATATGTCACACATCACAGAGGCCAAAATATACGATTTTTTTCGTACTTGTCACAGGTCACCGAGGGGATTTTCGAATTTGCGAAAGAAGTCATAAAATCGGTGAAAATTCAAATTTCGCGTGTGCAGCACGCTTTAGCACTTTTGGTTCAAAAAACCACTCAAAAAAGTGAGTATTAACCAATGCAGGCTGAACCTACACTAATCTCCCCGGCCACCACCATATCTGCTCATTTCTTCCCCAGCTGGAAGCATTTCCGACTCTAAGGCCCGTGGGAAATATACGAACTTTTTTTTTTTGTGTCACGGTGAGACGGCACAACACCAATTGTGTCGCAATCGGGCTATTTTAAGCTTTATGAGCACTAGTTGGTCCTAGGGGACTCAGGCTATAAACTAGCTTCTGGCTGCATTATTGACTAGTGCACCAGACCTCTGTTCGGTGATATAAAGGAGAGTCAGAGTGAGCTCCGACTGCTGGCTGTAGTATTCTGCACAGTGCTAGGCGCGGTTACAAGTGTTACACTGGACAGGTACACTATCAAGGAGATGGACCAAAGGCCTAGGCATTCAACAGGGATTGTAATCCAACCAGGAGAACCAATGACTGCACAGAATAAGTCCGAAGGAACTTAACAAGCGGGCTAGCCAGCCAAGAGACAGGATCATGTGTACTAGCACCTCGTTTATCGAGCTAGCTATTGCAATTGACAGTGGAGCTATTACCTTTGAGTGCCTTGAGCCTCAGGTATTATTCAGAGCGAGTCCTAGCACTTGGATTCAAAGTAGAGATGTGTTGGCTGGTGCTAGTGCTTTAGCAATTGCACTAGCAAAGTCACAGAGCGATATGAGACGCAGAGAATGATCATTGAAGTCGACTAGCTGTACTAGCATGCTTGGTTTACGACTAGCGTGGCTAGCGTACCATAAATGCGAGCTAGTTCGACTCTGATCAGTTCCTGAGATAGCAATGGTGAGATGTTGAGGAAGTCGAAGTGGACAATCCAACATATGAGCAGGTGGAGTCATTTCGGAGCTAAGGGCTGAGGCTCCGAGTATTTTCGGAGTTATGCAGTCTAGGCTCCGAGGTGGAGTCATTTCGGAGCTTGGTGCGATGGGCCTAGCCTAGCCAAGGCCTAGCCGAGGCCTAGCATCATTCTGGACCGATCTAGGGTCATCTTGGACCAGGAATTGGACCCGGACTTCGGATAAATGGCCAAGATCGTCATAGCAGTTGACAGGTGGATGAGGAATCACCCCGGCATGATTAGTAGATAGAGTTTATGTCATGGACTTCTGAGTAGTATATTAGTAGCCAGAAAACACCGCTAGAGACCAGTTCATGCCCCGCTCATCGCACTGTCGATAAGGGTGTGCTCAGGCCAGTTGAAGCGGAGATAAAGTACCTTCTCTGTTGTAGTCCAGTCTTTAAGAATCGCAGCGTTGTTTGTTGGATCCAGAAGTAACTGTGTGAACCAATAAGTCGAAGCTTTGCGTTGGGAGTTTGTGAGCGGTGCCAATCTCCACGTATAAATCAGGACCAAGAGCACAAGAGTTTAAGTTTGAGAGTTGCGGCTAGCTTTGTGGTGGACTTCAGTGGTAGCTACGCATTGGGTGACCAGGAAACGCCTCCCGTAAAACGGACCACGCCCGGCACAGCACTTTGGTAGAACTGCCAGTCGATTCATTGACTGACTAGTTGAGCTAAGAGAATACTCGGGGTCCTTAATAAGCCCAAGTGTAACAGAAAAGAGCTTGGATTCAGAGGAGTCTAAGTCGGCCGTTAGCAGCATTCAGCTAGCCAAGCCATAGAGGAAGTGCAGGAGAAGCAGCATAGTCTATTAGTGGAAGTTTTCAGATAGACACTTCATTTACCTCGCCTAGGACGACTGCACTTTGTGCGTCCGCCTAGTAAACATCCTTATCACCCCCAAACCTGTACATCCCAACCTTGGGAAGTCTTGTTTCGGAACGTCAAGGGTAGCTAGTGAATAGTGTGGTGTTTGTTTAGTTGGGATAGTTGAGGCCATAATTCAATTCTCGTTGTGCTAGGAATCCAAACCAGTAGTCGCATACTACGGCTCGGACCCGAACTCACTGAGGAAGACGCGCTTAGTCTTAGTGAAGTATAAGTAGGGGATTTGGTGTTGTGTTAGGTTTTGTGTGTGGTGTGTTAGTGTTCAGCTAGCCCGCATTCAGAGCTTATTTAGCCCATTTTCACTGTTAGCGCATCTTGCCCGTTTCAACGGTCTGCCTGGCCCATATATGAAAACCCAAGTTCGAATTTTGTGGTCACAGGTCACAGCCAGGGAGAATTGAATGAAATGCTACAGTACAGATAAATCGATTACAAAGGCAGTGTTGGTAACGTAGCTTGCTACAGGGAGTAGAGGACATTGCTGGCTTTCATCTTACGCAAGAAACCCGAAATCCCATAAAAAATCCTACACTTGCACGTCGGGACACGCCAGCACTGCCACTGCGGCACGCCACGCCACGGCGAAAAACCGGTGCCCCTTATATTTACTAAACTTTTAGTCAGTCAGTAAGCCAGTAAGCCAGTAAGTTAAGTAAGTTAGTTCCTTACCGGCCTGGATGGGTGCTTGAAAGGTTCGTTCAATGGTTAATAGGTATGTGGTACCTCGTACTATCCTTTCCTCATTTAATTCACTGAGCAGTATTGAACCTCGGGCATCTCGGGGATGGGTTCAACGTTGATATTACCCTGGTGCTTGTTGCTTTCATCTTTAATGAGGTGTTGTATGTTTTGGCTAATTGTTATTGGATTGTGGATCTGATTCTGAGGTGGTCGAGTTGACCGGGTTCAATATTGTCTTGGGGCTCGGAGTTTGTGTCCGAGCCTCGGACACAATGCAACTCAACTTGGTTTAGCGTAAATACGGTTCGATTTTGGCTCGATTGAATCTTCAATTAACCTTTCATTGATTCATAGGTTCACTCTTTTGGTACTTGGCTTCAACCTCAATGTTGCTCAAATCATGTACATAAGTATCCAAACTTTCAATGAGTCTTCATTTATTTATTCGTGTCATGCATCGTTGAACTGACCTCAGCTATCCAGCCGATCTATCCAAGTCAAATTTGAATTGCAACCAACGGAACAGGGTTCAAGTACCCATATAATCTTGGTGAGTTCTGCCTCGAAGTTCGTTTACATTCATTACTTCCAGGATACTATTGACTCGAGTTTCAGATTCAAGTTCAATCGAACGCCGATTCAGCCTCAAACTGCCTTGCAATGGCTTGGGTTGCATCGTAAGCTCTCCCATTCACTCGATTTCGTTCTCTTTTACTTACCTCCATCGCTCTCAGTAAGTACTGGCATTCCGCGCCGTCACATAATTTCAACCCAACTCGACATCGAACTCGGACTCAAACCATTCCCGAACCCAGCGAGGTAAGCATTCCTTTCAATCGAAACTTTATTCGCATTCACTTACTGACCTTTTTTCGTTCACCCAGGCTAGACTGACATTCTACTCCCGGAGTCCCTGCGCCGCATTCAGACTGTCCAAGGTAAGTGTTGCTCTCCGTTCAATATATTTTATTCCGCAAAACTAACTTCACCTTGGCTTTCTTCAGACAGCCCAAAATCGATTCTACTCCCCTTCCCCCTCAACTACAGGTCCCGAGCCCGGGCGAATTCAATTCTAATTAAAGTACTTGCCCAGAATTTCTACTCCAAATGCCTACTGCAAGACCTGCCCTGCGAGGATGAAGACAGAATCCAATTCAATTGGAGGTATGTACACGCTCCACCGTTTCATTGCTTCAAACTGACCGATTTTTTTCAACAGCTTGACGTACCGTTCGGCGTTCCGACTTCCGAGTACTCGGTCTTCAAGCTCTTCAAATTCTCGAAGCCTCGATAACTCTAAGGTCTTCGATCTGATTCAAGTCCTCTCGCGCTAACCAAAATCTGAATCCCACAGGTATTGTGTCGAGCACAACGTAAATTTATTCAAAAATATGTATGGACATGGGGGCGTGTCACGGTATGGGTACGAGACTCGGGTGAGACAGTGGGGCGGGATGACAGTGTGTGCCGAGAACTGTGCGGGCAGGAACGAGTCGGTGCGCGGCCGTTCCCACGCCCGGGTTACCCGCGCTGTGTTCGGCACGAGAGGACTCGACGCACACGGCAGCGGCATCCGCAAGTGCACCGAGCGAGTCCGGCCTCGGAGCCAGCTGCTGCCCTCGCACGCGTCCCACGTGTCAGGCGCACAGCACTGAGTGCGCGCAAGCAAGCTCGGTCCGCGCACCTCACCACAGCTCAGCTCGCCGCCGACCCCGCACATCCATTCAGCTCCCTCGACGTCTGCGGGGATGGAACGCACACGCACACGCACGGCCACGGCATCCACGGCGAGTGCGATCGAGTGGGTGCGCACTCGACTCGGGTGGGGCGGGGTATACGGGGCGACGAGAAGCGAGGGTGGTTGAGGGGGGCGAGAGGCGAGCGAGGGCGGGTGGGACTTACGACACACCGTCACGCGCGCACCCGGCACTCGACGCCGGGTGCGGCGGTGTACGCGAGTTCGAGAACGGGAGTGCAGGGTTCCCGCGCTCGGAACCGGCTGCTGCTGCTGCCCTGATGTGCACACAAAGTGCACCCCGCTGCACGCCTACGACCGCGCGCGCCTGAATAGACGCCGCCGCACCGGCGTTGGAAAGGCCACAGGCAAGTGGGGATGTGCACACATTCAGGCTCCGTAGCCAAAAAACGAGTGGGAAGGGAATGGGAAGGGGATTGAAGTATGCGGGTGCGTGGGGCAAATAGAAAAGGAAGGGGCGCACCTGGGCATGAGGCTGGAATTGGTAGCGCCAGGGATTGCGGGCGGCGGCGGCGCGGAGTTGACGCATCTCGCGCTGCCAACATGGGTCGCAATCGTAAGCACGCGCAGGAGGAGCATGATGAGTGCGCTACGTACCTAGTCCGCGCAGTCTTTTCCTAACCCCCGAATCGGCTGGACTTGGTCCAGCGAAGGGTCGGCGTTGGCGCTAAGGCGATGAGCTTGAAGCAGCTTTGTCCGCTGTGAGACGGCGGGCGCCTGTCGTCACGTTTCTATGCGGGCGAGTGGGTCAGCATGCGTGCGCGTAGTGGGGTACGCTGGAAGGAGAGGAGAGGGCACGGCAGGGAATGCACGAGCGCGGGCTCAACGCGCACAGATGCGATGCCGAGGCCGCGCACGCTGCGGTCACGACCCGCGCCGCGCAGGACTCGGTAGCCCCCTGCGTGGAGACTAGACGCGCGCCGTCTCCGCATGCGGGAACTCGACGCGCACGGGATTCACGTGCGCCGAGTGCGAATGCGAATCCGCGCAAACGGGACCGGGCACATGGTCGACAGCGCGGGTGGGGGTGGGAGTGCGGCGGTGTACGCGAGGGCGAGGGCGGGGACGAAGAAGGAGCGGATGGGAGATGGGTACGAAGAGGGAGATGGGGACGAAGGAGGAGAAGGGGACGTGATTGAAGAAGAAAAGAGAGAGAGCAGAAGGTACATATGCACTCTCTAAATCTCTTTCCCACCAAGCAGCGCTGATGCCGCGAACGTAGCGCACAACGCCGGCAACATCGGGGGATAGCGGGTGAGGATATGGTGTGCGGGTGTACGCACCCTGTCCGCGAGACGAGCGGTCCCCCGCGCCTCCCATCATCCTGCCCCTCGTTGTGCGCGGTCCCGATGTCGGGAAGTCGAAGGCTTGAGGTAGGCGTGCTGTAAATAAGTGTGTGTGAGCAAGTACGAAAGATAAATTAGGCGCGGGGCGGGGAGAAGGGAACGATGGAGAGCAGGGGAGGGGAGGTGATCTGGAGACAGGGATCGATGGAGACGACGTTGGCCGCTGGCTGCTTGGGAGCAAGCTCCGAGCGTGTACGGCCCAAGGCGCGGCCCTGCGCTATGCCGGAGCAGCGGCAGGCCATGGGCGGGACCCCTTGTTTCGCAACGACACGGCACGAGAGACGGGCAATTAAGGCCGTTGTGCAGCGAGGGGAAGGGAGGAAGGGAGCGGCACGAGGGGGTGGAAGAAGGGAAACGAGAGGTCGAAGTAGTCGTGCTGACCTTCTCTCAGTGCAATCTGGTAGCAATAGTCGTTTGGCGGGCAGTTCGTACGAGGAAGCTCTTCGCAAAGACACAGACTTGAGTGAGAGAGGCCGAGAGGACGGCGCGGGAGCAGGCGCCAAGGAGGAGGCCGAAGACGAAAATGGCGTAGTGAGTCCGTCGAGGTGGAAGAGAACGATTGCAATTGAAGGGGAGCCAGAGGAGGTCAAGTCGGGCTTGAGTTGAGCGCGGATTGAGCAAAGAGGAGAAGGCTTGGCGTGAGAAGTTGTCGGCATTTTCGGCCACTCGTTCCGTCCCGATGAACCAGAGACTTACAGGCTGGATTCCTTCACTCACCCACTTTTCGCCCACTTTCCACTCCTCGGCCCTCTTACATCCTTCGGCACACCCGGCAGTAATGTGGCCGGACCTCTGTTCTGCCCTCCTCGGCCCCGATTTCGCCCTTGCCTAGCGCAAATCACTCCGCCGTTAACATCAACCACACCGTCCTCAAACGCGCACGGACATAAACGGGCAAGGATGCTTCAACTTTGCCTTTTTAACTCATTTGAATTTTGCTCACTTCTATAACTTTTCCAGGCCTTCACTATGTACTAGTAGCTCTTCTGGACCCTCCGATCTGACCACTGCGCAGCTTTGGCTTCAACTGGGTCAAGGTGCGCAATTCACCGTTCCTTTATTAGGTTGCTTATTATTTCTCACAGATGACTGTACATCAATTTCACCTCAATTATCTTGGTCACTTGGGTGCTTCGACGGCTTCAAACTGCCCTTCAACGACTTCAAAAGTCACTTCAGCGGTTGCATCTCGGTCTCAAATTCAATCTCAACTGGACTCACCCACGATCCATGTTGTTATCTTGGAAGTTGGAACTAACCCAACTTCCAGGGTTGACCGCCGACTTGCCTCTCAAACCGGCTTCACGGCGCGTTGCTCTGGAGCGCCTTGTCCCAGCTCATGCCGCCCTCGGAATGCTATTCGATTTTTACTTCAAGACTCGGACTTTTGCTGCCTAGCATAACATGTATGTATACGATTCACCGTATCCCTTCCTGAATCTGCCCTTTTTGTTTGTTTCCAGGGCTTCAGCCACCCTTCCTGTGGACGGCTTCCTTCACTGGATCGGCCTCACCGGGCTTCAAACCTTCAATGCCCTGACTGGTCGATCTTGCGGTACCCTTTCCCCGGGGATTATGCTTAAATTATTAATTATCGTCAAATATCATGGTGTGTGCTTGCACTTCAGGGTCATCGCATTGACACTGACCTCCTGCGCCCCAAAGACCCCCCTTGAGCGGCCCTTGGCTCAAATTTCGCGCACTTACTGTGCACTTTAGATCACTGGCCATATACTTCACATACATTTTGGTATGCCCGCCAATTTTTCGATTCTCTATCTTCCTGACCCTCAATTGCATCACAGACCTTCAATACTATTTATTCCCAACCCACTCAACGCTTGCGCTGCATTCAATTTGACGCGCCGTGCACCGTCATGTTCCGGCGAAATCCGGTCCAGTCAGAGCACACGTTATTCTTCACATGCCGGCCAGAATTTAGAACGGTGGTTTACTTCCACTTCAATCGAATACGATTTGAGTTTAGTCGGGCCAGTATGATTTGAATTTTGGTTCAACCAATTTTTTAAAAATCTACTTGGATTTGGGTCACTTACCCCAACGGCTGCTTCCTGGGTTGGTGAAAGGCGGTCATGTGCGTCCCCACATTCATATTACTTCAGTTTTGAACGAGAACAGTCGTACCTTCATCCATGTTGACCAGGAGCTTTCAAATATGGTGCGTCCACTTCTCCTTCACCTCTCTCAAGTGCCTTTTGCGCAATTCTATCCTATTATGGCAGTCCTTTGGAGGCCGAATCTACGCTCAGTTGAATCCAGGTTAGTCCGCGCCGTGTTTTTGCTACCAATTTTTAAACTGACCCTTGTTCAAGGCATTCAGTTGCAGGCTTCATTCAACGTCATTCAATCTCCTCAAGAGGGCGTTACCATGCTGTTTGAACCCAGGTATGTCCGTGCATTATGTTCCGCATTTATTTTACTGAGCGCGGTTCATCAGTCTCTCAATATACTTAATTCAATCCGTCACTCAACACTGCTCTAAGGTGCCATGTCCCAGATTATGCTGCCCTCGGAACACCGTTCAACCTTTACCTCAAGACTTGGACTTTGGTTCGCTGGTATGTATTGATTCGTCGCACCTCTTTCTTGAATCTGATTTCCTATGTCCAGGACTTGAACCAGGCTTAGTGTGACGGCTTCCTTTCCGGACCGCCGTCCAGATCTTCAATAACTTCCAACCTTCAATTCCGTCTGACCGGCCGACTTTGCCGTGACCTTTCTGCGGGGACTATGCTCAGCTTGGTGACAAAATTCGTGGTGCACTTATATTTTGCCATCATTACAACCAAGATTGATATCGTGCACTCTTCCCAGACCCTCTTCGAATTCTCCCTGGCCCAAATTCTCCTGGAGATTAAATTGATACCATCTTAAGTTTACTTCAAGGTGGGTTTCCATAAGTATCTTTGCCGTTGGCATATCACTGACCTTCATGCATGTCCACAGATTTTTGAATACACTTCAACGCTCGTTCGCACCTCACCCCAACTGGCTTTCTTCCCCCAAACGGCTTGAGTTTGCTTCGACTTGGGTTCAGGTGAGCCCTTCTTCGGTCCGTATCCATTTACTGAGGTTCAAAATTATCCAGGAATCGCTTCCCGAAGTTTAACTTGGCCTGAATCTATCTCAAACCCTTGAACACCGTCTGACTGGCCGAAACTATCGCCTGCCTCGCGTTGGTCCGAGTGAAGACCTACTTCGGTTCAAGATGTGTGGCTTACTCTCTATCCACTCCTTATAGGTCATCAACTCTGCCTCGACGACGGTGGCTATCGTCAATCTGGCCCAGGCGTCTCAGCCCGTTTTCGCTTCAAGGTGTGTGATCTTGCTCTTGCGTTGCGTTGCACACTACTAATCTTTATAGATTCTCGACGTTTGTACCTTCAACTTCAAGAAAGATTAGGACGGGTTCAGGTTCAACATATCTCGCCGTTGAACGAAAGTAAGCTTCCAGTTCATTTATTCATTCATCCACTCGCACTTTATCTTTCCTTCGCGGACATCTATCGATGATGATTTTTTTTTGCGTTGAATATACAATCGAAGCGATGTTCGTTCAAGTCTGGCTTTATTTTCATGGTGTGCGAGGTTGAACCCATACACCTATTCCTTTTCTTGATTTCTTTATCAGTGGCTTCGTTGGAATCTTTGCTGACCATGTTATTTCGATAGACCAAATTTTCGATGTGAATCAGATGAGCTTCAAATTCATACATCGTATGTATGCATTGAAGCTTCGATGGTTCAACGTTGCAACATTAAGCCATCGAGGGATGCCTGAATGTTGTGTACTCCCTTTCTGTTTTTGTTCAACTTTATTTTTGCCTTCGTTCATCGATTGCTGA